>CAUYQG010034204.1:0-12576 GCA_963574415.1 Tarsius wallacei | reverse complement strand
CCATTCACAACAGCCACACACAAAAAAGTGAAATACCTCGGCTCTTCCTAACCAGAGAAGTGAAAGACCTTTACAATGAGAACTACAAAACACTGCTCAGAGAAATCCAAGAAGACACAAAAAAATGAAAAAATACTCCATGCTCATGAATAGGAAGAATCAACATTGTTAAAATGTCCATCCTACTAAAGGCAATCTACAGAATCAATGCAATTCCCATTAAGTTACCAACATTCTTCTCAGACCTGGAAATGAGAATACAGAAATTCATATGGAAACATAAATGACCACGAATAGTCAAAACAATCCTTTGCAAAAGAAACAAAGCAGGAGGTATCACACTTCAAGACCTCAAACTTTACTATAAGGGAACAGTAATCAGAACAGCCTGGTATTGGTACAAGAACAGGCATATAGACCAATAAAACAGGATAGAGATTCCAGAAGCAAAGCCTCAATTTCTCAACCAACTCATCTCTGAGAAAGCCTCCACCGGGAAGAGGAGAACCTATTCAGTAAATGGTGCTGGGAAAACTGGCTGATCACATGCATAAAATTGAAACAGGACCCATACCTATCACCATACACAAAAGTTAACTCTAAATGGACCAAAGACCTAAATGTAAAACCT
Organism: Tarsius wallacei; assembly: GCA_963574415.1. Taxonomy (NCBI): domain Eukaryota; kingdom Metazoa; phylum Chordata; class Mammalia; order Primates; family Tarsiidae; genus Tarsius; species Tarsius wallacei. The sequence continues at coordinate 11,945 of CAUYQG010034204.1, read as the reverse complement.
CAAACTATAAGAATCTTAGAAAACGCCAGAGACAGTCTTATGGAAATTGGAACTGGCAACCAATTCCTATTCAGAACCCTAAATGCCCATACCTTAAGAAATAAGATAGACAAGTGGGACCTCATCAAACTAACGAGTTTCTGCAAAGCAAAAGAAACCTTCCAGAGTGCAGGAAGACAGCCCACAGAAAGGGAAAAAAATGTTTGCCCGCTCTATATCTAACAAAGGCCTAACATCTAAGATCTACAAGAAACTCAAACACCAAAAGGAAAAACACCAGATAGCCCCATTAAAAAGTGGGCAAAAGACATGAATAGACATTTCTCAAACAAAGATATGTGGGCAGCCAACAGACACATGAAAAAGTGCTCAGCCCACTCATCATCAGAGAAATGCAAATCAAAACCACATTGAGATACCACATAACTCCAGTAAGAAATGGCCATCACTAATAAAACACACAACAGATGCTGAGGAGGATGTGGAGAAAAAGAAACTCTTCTACACTGCTGGTGGGAATGCAAACTAGTGCAACCTCTTTGGAAGACAGTGTGGCGGTTGCTGAAAGAACTAGAAATTGACCTTCCATCTGACCCAGCAATTCCTCTATTGGGAATATACCCAGAATATACTTTTCTACGAAAAGATACCTGCACACATATGTTTGTTGCAGCTCTATTCACAGTAGCAAAAACATGAAACCAACCGTGTTGCCCATCAAAGCTGCACTGGATAAAACAATGTGGTACATATACACAATGGGATATTATGCAGCCATAAAGAAGGACAAACATATGGACTTTGCAGCAACTTGGATGGACTCAGAGTCTATCATACTCAGTGATCTATCACAGAAACAAAAAACAGAGTACCATATGTTCTCACTCATAAGCGGACCTTGAACAATTATCATAATACTTTAAGAAAGGGATTGGCAGTACTGGGAAACTGTCAGGGGAGACGGGGTGCGATTGACAGTTGAGGGAAATGGCTAGGGGAGGGAGGGGTTCACCTCGCAAGGGTACCTGCATAATCAACGTTCGTATACCTAACCCTGAATTGTACCCCACATCTTTATAATAAAAAAAAGAAACTTGTGCAATAACTGTATTTTCAAATTTCTTCCTTATTGATATACTTCACCGATAAAGGCGCTGATCCAGAATTTTCTTTGTGGGAGGGTTTCAAATTATGAATTCAATTTATTTAAAAACTATAAAGTTAGACTTTCTATTTTCCTTGCATGAACTTGATAGTGTGTCTTTTTAGAAATTTGTCAGTTTTGCATAAGTTATTAAATGTATTGGTACAGTTTTTTCAATGTTTTGCAGCTATTTGTCTGTGTAGGCTTTGTAGTGATAGCCTTTCTTTTGTCCCTAATATTGTTGATGTGTGTTTCTGCTCTTTTTATTTTTATAAGCCTTGATTGGAGTTTATCAAATAACTTATCATAACTTATCATGGTTTGTCGGTTGTTCTCTTTTGTCCTATAAACATAATAATTGATTTTAGATCTATTTTATACAGGACTTGTAGCTACATATTTCCTTATAATTACTGCTTTAGATGCATCATATAAATTTTGTAATGTGTGTTTTCATTATATTTTAATAAAAGTGTTTTCTAATTTCTTTATCCATGAGTTATGTTAAAATGTGTTGTTTAATTTCCAGATATCTGGATGGTTTTCTAGATTTCTTATAGCTATTGGCTTCTAATTTAATTCTGTTGTAGTCAAAGAAGATCTTAAAAACTTGTTATATATTATACTCTAACACATGCTATCATAGTGAACATTCTATATGCACTTGGGGAAAAAAGTGTATTTTTTCCATTGTTAGTTATTGTATTCTATAAACAAAAATTCACTCAAGTTGATAGATACTGCCTTCAAATTTTTTAATTTCTTACTAATTTTTTTCTAGGTCTTTTAGAAAGTAGTGTTAAACTCTCCAGCTATGATTGTTGATGTGTCTAATTCTTCCTTTATCTATGTCAGTTTTCTTCACATATTTTGGAATTCTATTATTAGGTACATCCACATTTAGGATTTTTGTGATTTCTTGCTGAATTTTCCATTTTATCATTTTAAAAAGTTCTCTTTATCTTTGTTAATCCTCCTTGTCTTAAATTTCACCTTGTCTGATATGACCGGTCACAGCAGTTTTCTTAAGTTTACTGTTAGTGCGGTATATTTAAGACCACCTTTTGTGAACAGGATATAATTAGGTCTTTGTCACAGGTTAAGTTCTTCAAAAGCAGATGCTGAACTGGAGTTTATCGTGTAAAATAGTTATTGGAATCAGCAACAGTGAAAAGGAGGAGTAAGCAGGATGGAACAGAGGGAAAAGTCAAACTGCACAGCAGTTTTGACAAAGCCTCAGCCCACCCCTCGGGAGCTCTCAAACATATATGGCCTGTCCGAGTTGTCCCACACTGGGCTGAAATGGCCTGGTCTTTATGCCTCTACCTCAAGTCAATAATTGAACGTGGATCATGCTTTGGGTGAGATGGTTCTCTGTAGCTGAGGCAAACCCAGAAGGAGCTAAGAGATGACGGCCACATCTGACAGTCGGGGCAACAAGTGTTTCCTTGATGTGAGTCTGGTATCTTTATGTCTTCCAAATTTGCAGCTTTCATCTGGCCTATCTCTACGTGGAATATTTGGTGCATTTACGCTTAACGTAATTATTGGCATGGTTGAATTTTAATCTAACATCTTTGTACTTATTTTCTCTTGCTTCATCTGACCTTGTTATTTCTGTTTCTCTTCTCCTGCATTCATTTGAGTCAATCAAAGACTTTTTTTAGTATTCCATTTATTTCTTATATTGGCTTTTTAGTTATGCCTCTTTTTTTAAAAATGGGTACATCTCTAATTTTTTACAGACTTCTGACAGACTTCCACCTGCAGTCACAATAGAGTAACATAAACTATATTTATTTTCCCACCTGAAGCACTAAAAATTGCACAAAATGTATGAAACTAGTTTTCAGATATTGAACACCAGGCAGTGCTATCTGACAAGACTATCTCATACGTTGTCACCAGTTTTACAGCTGTTTACAGTGGGATGGCAAATCCCTTGTCAGTAGCAACTAATATTGACAGAGTACTTTCAAATCAGTTTTCATTAGTCAATATTTATTAATTGAGCTAAACAAGTTGACTTGAGTTATTTAAACTGAAACCTATATGAAAAATAGAAGCTCTTTAGGTTTATGAGACTATAAACATCCTTGACAACCTGAGAACATATACTGTATTAGTCATCTTACTGCAACATCTCCATCGAATTCCTCACAACAGCCCTATAAGAATCACATTGTTATCTACCATTAATAAATTAGAAATATGGGACTCAAAAAATCCAGGTAGCTTATTTGGTGTTACTCGGTCAATAAGATCTTGTAGTCATATTTCAGAGCCAACGTTCTCCTCCTATGACATACTTCCTTTTCAACTTTATCCCTTCAATGATACTTTGAGGCAAGTTTAGGTTTAGGATGGTTAATAACCTGATCAGAGTATCCAGTGAGTAGATATTTGATCCAGGTCCTTTCGTCTTCAGATATGGATGATATAAAAAATAATCAATACCAAATTAAGCTTATTTTTACAACATGCTCTAGTCAAGAGAATCGTTTTGTTATAACACTTTTTATAAAAACACGTCCACACCTATGACCAGTGAAATTTCAAAAACTCTTTACTGCTATCACCACTGATACATTATTAAGGTAAAATGTATCCCATGGGGTGTTTTTTTAACTGCATTATAAGTATTTTAGATGGGTTGATGAAGGTGATGGTATTTACATTTTTTCTTTGATTATCTGTGATCATCCTAATGGCTTAGTATTAGAACACATAGTCTAGACAGCAGCTGGAAAACACACACGCCCACCCCAGAACATGCTGCTTGATTAAGGAAGTAGTCAGTACTCATCAACATTCATCGTCCACTTATCACTGGGACATATTCTAGGAAGGCAAGGATTATAGATTCTGTTCTCTCCATATCTATTTCCCCAGATATTTCTTATAAGCACACCAACAAAGACATAGAAAAGGAGAAAATATTACAGCGGTGTGGAAGGTCATGCCCTATCTGCTAATAGCATCATGCTGGAAGAGTCCCTGATGGGGTAGCAAAATAAAAAAAGGAAGATGAGAGGATTATGAATTGACTCTATTCTGGGATGTGAGTACAGCTGTCACTTGGTGATGAACTTGGCCTCTCTGTTGCCTGTGATGCTCCAAACTAAGAATGATTACTAGGTGTCACCAGGCACTAAGTTTAAAGCAGACAGTAAACCTTGATTAACCAGAAACATAAACCTATCAGATTTTTTTTATAGCTTATGACTTTGGGGGGAAAAGCATGGATCACAAGAAAACCTGATTATTTTAAGATTTATTCAGAGAATAACTGTGCCAGTCGTGCCCTGGGGTCAGTGCAGACTCAGCTGTATTTCCGATGCATCGTCCAAAAGAAACCAGGGCAGGGGTCTGGAAGTTATGATGTTCTTGAGGAATTACAATAGCTTCAACCTTCAAAGAAAAAAAATATTCCATTTTGTTCAGAGTATGGCACTTCCTAAGTTACTAAGGCAGAGAGGTCGAAACACACATTTTTGGACAGATGTTATAGGAACAAAAAGCATGCAGCCTTACCCATTAAGTAATGGGATCATTTCATCCAAACGTCTCAGTTCCTGTCCATTATTTCCCACAGCAGAAGAAAATAAAATGTTCACATGGATGAAGATGAGCCATGCTAAGTAGGTGGTGGTCTTTATTTGGCTGTGGGCAGGGGTCTCTCCTCCTCTGACTCTTTCTCTCCTTTTCTTCTCATCTCCCCCCTTCCCTCCCTTTTCCTCCTCTTCCTTCTCATTCTCCAGTTATAGTGCTTCAGGACTCGTCTCCTCTTGCTGGTTTACAGTCATCATTTTCAACAATTCTTTGGTAGAGCCTTATTGATTATATATCATGTACTTATTTATTCATTTACAGCACTTTTTGAGCAGGCATTCTGGTGAAAGAGAGCCAAACATGAATGAGCTCACAGTCCAAACAGGGATATGGGTTTGAAGTCACATACACTCCAGTTCACTGGATGGCCAAGGACAAAGTACTGTGAGCACATGGAAGTCGTGCAGACTCATGGCGCCCTTGGAGCTGGTAACCAGGTGTGATCAGGTAAAATATCATAAAAAGTCATTTGGTCTGAGTCTTGACCAATGATAGGAGTTCTTCAGGCTCAGGAAGAGAGCGCATTGCCTGCCCTTACCCCAGCCCCACGGCAGCCAGGCATAGTCCCCCTGGCTTTGTGTTCCTCTCTATCCTGCCTTAGGTAGACAAAGTAGCAACTCCTTACATTTGTACAGAACATTATAAGTCTGTAAGTAGACTTCACAGGATGGTAGAACAGGACATGTCTTCAAGGGCTGTATGTTTCCCAAAGTTCCCTGATAAAACACAGACCATTTTCCCATGGAGCTACCTTCTAGAAAAGCTCCACATTCTTAGTTTTTATAGGTTCAAATACTAGCTCAGGCCATTTATTAAGACCCCTATCTTCTGGGTACTGTCAGACTGGCTCTTTGACGACATCCAGGGGGTGTACCAGGTGGAAACTTGGGTCAATTTCCACATATGAAAGACAATTGGGAAAGAGTGTACTGGGGGCACTAGTAGAAATCAAAGTTGAGGCGGAAGGTTGAGGGCCAGAGATTTGCTTTATTCCATCCTCAGGGCCCTTACACTTACCAGTCCCTCTTCCTGCACTGTTTCTCTCCTGGATCTCATCGAAGTCCCATTCTCAGTTTTACCTTAATGGTACCCCCTCAAAAAAGCCTTCTGTAACCACCAACACTCCCTCTATGTCCAGTAATTATTTTCTTCCCAGCACGCTGTTTCAACCATACATCATCTTTGTATAATGATCTCGATTGTTTTCAATCTGTCTCTCCCATCAGATTGTAAACTCCACAAGAGCAAGCCTACATATCACCTGTCTTCTTCGCTGCTAAAAAGCCAGTACCTAGTAGAGTGTCTGGCACATAGTAGGGATCCGATCAATACTTGATAAACGAATGTCAGTTCAAGGAAACAGTCCAGGGAGCTGAGAGAAAGAGATTTAGATCCCCCAGCAAGCCCAATGGAGTTGGCATAGCAAGCTGAGGACATTTCCCATAAATGGATTTCTATCCCAAAGGTAACTCTGTCACTCACTGCTCCTTATTCTCAGAAATAAAGATGACATAAATATTAGCCAAGAGGAGTACGACATTGTTCCAATTGATGTTTTGAAGAGGAAGTGACACCCTTTCTCTATGACACATTTCATCTCCACAGGGTGGTTACTGCTACTGATAGTTTTATTTTTGTAGAACATATAAAGATAACCAGAGTCTGCCCAGTACAATATAAACACGAAATTGCTTTATACAGAACCTAAGGAATGGGAGGATTACTATAATTTAAGAACCGTGATAAAATAAAATGAACATGGAATTAAAATACTATGACAGAAGTTATTTTAGAGATAATACCTCTGGGACTAATGAAGGCTAAACCTTAATTCTGTTAGAAGCACAACTTTTCCTGAATACTTATCTACTAATGCACATATTGCCAAAGGGAGGGGAATACATTTAAATGACTTTCCTTTAAGAAATTTCAAGAGTTGCCCTAAACTTGAAAATAAGCACTTCCAACACATTTCTTTTTGTCAGTCTCTTCTTTGGTGCGAGCACCTGGCTCCTACTTGGATAAGGAGAGGAGTATACACTCATCTGAAGCTGCCTGAATCTCTGCGTATCACCATTCTGGTCACTCTGCTCCCAAGCTGGCTATTTTGAATGTTCACTTATGGATAAAATGTGGCATGTGGTGGGGAAGGGGAAGCTTTATGATACATTCAGCTAATTCTTCAGTTTGGAAGTGATTAAGTGAACTGCAACTAATTCAGGGCTCTTCTTTACAATTCTGGCAAATGAGCAAATATACAGGCTCATACCAAACAGATGTGTCTGCCAGTTACCCCAGTAGCAGTTCAGAAGCTGAGGTTCACCGAGCCTGTGCTCCAATTAGTGAGAACAGCATAAGAAGTCTATAATTATTCCAGAACCTGTTGAGCTTTCATCTGCTATCCATTTCATTTCATTTCAGCCCAATTCAGTCTGAACTTGCAGTGCACTCGGCCACTTAAAATGGAGGTCTTAGATTGGCACAACTTTTGTGCCTGATGTGTTTTGAGGTGGTCAGGAAATTGCCTTTGAAATTGTCACAGTTTGTATTCAAATGCTCTCTCTGAGCTAACATTTTGTTGGTGCTGCAATCATGACTATCTACAGGAGTTTCCAATATTACCATAATAAATTGCTACCAATGAGCAATGTGAATTTTAAAGGGAGGGGACAGGAAACCTGACAGATACTTTCTACCATCATTCAGTTCATTCATTCAGCTACACAGTCATCCCAATGCACTAGGCCCTATGTAAAAGATGCAAAAGTGTTAAGATGTGGTTTCTGTGGTTGTGGATCTTTTTTTTTTTTTTTTGAGGTAAGATCTCATTCCATCTCCCAGACTGGAGTGCAATGTATGATCAGAGCTCACTACAGTAGCTAGAATTACAGGTAGATGCCACCATGCCCTGCTAATTAAAAAAAAATTGTAGAGATGGGGCCTTGCTGTAGCCCAGGCTGGTCTCAAACTCTAGGCCTCAAGTGATCCTCTCACCTTGGCCTCTCAAAGTACTGGGATTACAGGTGTGAACTGCTACTCCTGACCGGCTGTGGAACTTATATTAAGAGAAGAAGTGGAGTAATCCGGAAAAATTACAGCACAGTGTAGTGAACATTAGAGTGGAAGAATGAACTGGATGTTGTGAGAGCACTGAGGACTTAGCAGTTGATTACAAAGTCTGGGAGGTCCAAGAAGGCTTCCTGTAAGAGGAGGTATTTGAACTGAGATTTGAAGGATAAATACAGTTTTCCAGGGAAAAGAGGAATGGCAAGAAAGGGAACTCCAAGTTAAAGAGATATATGCAAGGGCATGTACTCATGAAAGGGTGGAATGTGTTTCAGAAATAATGAGCGCTAAATGTGGCAAATATTAGAAATTGTAAAAACACAAGACTAAAGTGAAGTTTCCCAAACTTCTTGGTTTATTGCAACCTTCATGTTTCATTCGTGTTTTTGTTTCATGTCACCCCCGGGTTCACACGAAATACCTAAAAGTTCCATTTATTAAGCAATTTGGTTCCAATAACATTTAAGTCCCAACCAAGCTTATGTGGGTATGGGTATCGGTTGGGCACTGAACAACTTCTCAGATCTGTGAATCACAGTGGACGCAGCCACCCTCACCTCCTGTTCACGTTGACTTTTTATGCAGGACTTGTCTTTCACAGACCTCCTTTTTTTCCTTTGTGAAATTGCAGCCTTACAAAGGCATTATTTCAACAGAATGTATCTGTAGCTAATGTTGAAGCTGTAACCCACCCTTAGCTAGCAGTACTTAATTTTGTGTACCCTGAATTCAAAAAATGTAAAATATGCTGCCATGCCACTGAGATTTTCTTGTAGTACCCAAGGGCACCTTGGCACTAATTTTGGCAATCACCAGGCTATTCAATAGGTTGACGTCAAACTATAAAAGACTTCATATATGAGGAACCATTTCTAAAATACTATTGTGAACCAGCTGTGGCAATGAACACATAATCAATCAATAGCAACTTTGAACTAAATTTCTAAAGGTGATTTTAAAATATGTAGATGAGACAGGCACATAAATATTTTTCTCTTCAGATCCCTGATGTATAATAAATTAGAGATTTTTTTTATTTCTTATTCCCAAATCACAGTGGCTTCTAATCTAGCCAGAGAAATTTAAAGTCTTGTGTAAATAAATCTCCAGTGGCCTATGAGCATGGTTCAACTAAAATGAGTTCTCAACAACTTGCGCTTTTAAAAACAGAAAGCTTGTCCATAAATGTTCATAGCAACATTATTCCTAACAGCGAAAAAATGGAAACAACCCAAATGTCCATAAGAGGATAAATGGATAAACCAATTTCGGTATTGACATACAGTGGAGTATTATTTAGTCACGAAAAGCAATCAAGTACCAATAGACGTTATAACACAGAGAACCTCGAAAACATCATGGTGAGTGAAAGAAGCCAGCCACAAAAGTCTACATAATGTATGATCCTATTTGTATGAAATGTCCAAAATAGACAAATTTATAAAGATAGGAATTTACCAGTGGCTAGAATAAAGTGGGGAATGAAAAGTGACTGCTCATGGGCATGGCATTTTTTTTTTTTAATTATAAAAATATTTTGGACTCAGATGATGGTAACCATTGTATAACTTTGAGAATATACCAAAAGCTATTAAATTTTGGTTTTTGAAAGGATGAATTTTACAGTATGTGAATTACATCTACAAAGAAGTGGAAGAGGCGTCAGTTGCCCACAACCCCATGGTCCACTGTAGCCCTCTCAAATCCAAAGATTCCCTGCTGTCTATGTGAGGCCACAAGGGGTGTAATATTTGTTATCTCTCTTGGACATGGCAGCTGCTGGCCCTGAAATTCACCGGGACTTGTGTCCTGGGGGATGTCCTAAGGGGCCTCGACAGGATTCAAGGCATTACCTGAGTCTGCAAAATATATCCCCACAACAGTGGGTGCCCTGACTGGGTACTGTCATCAGGCCCTGATCCCTTCCTACCCATGCCCCTGCAGTATCCCTAGGACCTCCTCAATAGTGAAGACATGCTCACGTCTCTGGGTCTCTGGAAGTGAAAGGAGTAGCCAACGTGACGGACAAAAACCTCTTCTGCCATTTGAATTTCCTGGCTTTGATACTGTTCTGTAACTATGCATGATGCTACCACTGAGGAGAACTGCGGGTCGAGTACATGAGACCTCTCTGTACTAATTTTGCAATTTCCTGTGAATCTACAATTATTTCAAATTAAAAATATTTTTAAAGGCATGTAAATAAATGTTTGATTATTTGACTTAAATATGCATTATACTAGCAACTGATTGCTGTTATAAGCAGCCAACAGATACATGAGAAAATTCTCAGCCTCTAATGATGCTCAGCCACTAATCATCAAAGAAATGCAAACCAAAATCACAATGAGATACCACCTTACCCCAATCAAAAAACAATAAATGCTGGTGCGGGTACGGAGAAAAGGGGACACTTCTATGCTGTTGGTGAGAATGCAAGCTAGGCCATCCTTTATGGAAAATAGTGTAGCGACATCTAAAGGAACTGGAAACTGACCTTTCATGCAATCCAGCAATTCCCTTCCCAGGAATATACCTGGAGGAACACAAATCGTTCTACAAAAAAGAGACCTGCACATGCACGTTTATTGCCACACTATTCACAATAGCAATAACATGGAACCAACCCTCGTGCCCATCAAAAGGTGACTGGATAAAGAAAATGTGGTACATATACACAATGGAATATTATATAGCCATAAAGAAGGACAAAATAATGGACTTTGCAGCAAATTGGACAGAATTGGAGGCAATCAATCTTAGCAATCTATCACAGAAACAAAGAACCAAATACCACATGTTCTCACTCATAAGTGGGACCAGAACATTAACCACAAAAGCACAAGAGAGGGATGGGTAGTCACAGGACACTGTCAAGGGAAGTGGGGGGGGGCACATAACAACACAAAGGGTGCCTGCTCTAAAACCAGGGGAAGCAAAGACAAGTTGGAGGTCCAAACTTCACCTGCACATACATTACTTATGTACCTAGTCCTGACTTGTACCCCACATCTTTATATAAAATAAAGTTTAAAAAAATGAGGTTCTAGGATGTCATCCTTGCTTGCATCACCAAAAAGAGTTCTGGCACATTCCATCACAGAAACAGCCAATCCTGCACATTTCTTCCTAAGCTTGAATAAATTTTGGAGTCTCACATTTCATCCAAGTTATATTGAACTCTATAGGATGTTCTGAGGACTAAGTTCCAGACACTATTAAGTGGTAAACATATAAGAATTTGGGTCCCGCTCACTAGATGCAAATAGAAAAAAAAAAAACTATTATATACAGTTGACTCTTGAGTAACGCAAGCATTAAGGGCACTCACCACCCTCATAGCCTAAAATTCTCATGTAACTTTTACTCCCTAGAACTTTACTAGTAATAACCGACTGTTGACTGGAAACCTGACTGATAACATAAACAGTCAACACACATTCTGTATGTTATATGCATTATACACTGTATTCTTACAGTAAAGTAAGCTAAAGAAAAGAAAATGTTATTCAAAAACCCATTAAAAGAAAATATATTTGCCAGTCATGAAGTGGAAGTGGATCGTCATAAAGGTCTTCATCCTTGTCATCTTATGGTGAGTGGCTGAAGAGGAGGAACTGGTCTTGCTGTCTCAGAGGTGGTGGGGGAAGAGGAGAAAAGGAGTGAAGCTGGGCATGGCAGCATGTGCCTGTAGTCCCACTGCTTGGGAGGTTGACGTGGGAGAATTGCTTGAGTCCAGGAGTTCAAGGCTGCCGTGAGCTATGATCCCACCGCTGCACTCCAGCCTGGGTAACAGAGTGAGACCCCATTGCCAAGAAAAGAAAGAGAGAAAGAAGGATGGAAGGAAGGAAGGAAGAGAGGGAGGGAGAGAGGGAGGGAGGCAGAAGGAAGAAAAGGTGGTAGAATGGGAGGCAGGAGAGGCAAGCACATTCAGTGTAACTTTTACTGAAAAAAATGTGAACGTAAGAGAACCCACACAGTTCAAGCCCATGTTGTTCAAGGGTAGACTGTAATGTGAAAAGGGCTATAGTAGAAATACTTGCAAAGTGTCAGGAGGGCGAGGGAAGACGTGGTTGAGAGACAGAGAGAGAGCAAGAAAGAGATCCCAAAGAGATAACAGTTG
>CAUYQG010034201.1:0-52052 GCA_963574415.1 Tarsius wallacei | reverse complement strand
ATTTATATATTATATTTTCTTTGTTCATTCATCTTTTGATGGAAACTTGAGTTGCATTCACATTTTGACTTTTATGAACTTGGATGTACCCATATCTGTTTAAATCTCTGTTTTCAGCTGGGCTCAGTGGCTTAGCCTGTAATCCCGTGCTTTGGGAGGCTGAGGTGAGTGGATTGCCTGAGCCCACGGGTTTGAGACCCGCCTGGGCAACTTGGCGAGACCTCATCTCTACAATAAATCAAAAAATTAGCCAGGCGTGGTAGCTGTAGTTCCAGCTACTCGGAAGGCTGAGGTGGAAGGATCGCCAGAGCCCAGCAGGTCGAGGCTGTGGTGACTGGGAGCGGCCACTGCACTCCAGTCTGAGTGACTGAGACTCCAACTCAAAAAATAAAATAAAATAAAATGAATCTCTGTTTTCAACTCTTTTAGGTATATACCTAGGAATTCCCATGCCAGCTGTACCATTTTGCAGTCTTAAGGAAATAGATGAGGACTCTGATTTATCTATAACCTCTCCAGCACTTGTTATTTTCCATTTTTTGAATAATAACCATCCTAATGGATGGGTTAAACATTTTCTATTTTATTATTATTACTTTGAGTTGGAGTCTCATTCCATTGCCCAGGCTGGAGTGCAGTGGCACACACACTCACAGCTACCCCAGTGATGACCTGCTGGGCACTGGCGATCCTTTTGCTTCAGCCTTCCAAGTAGCCGGAACTACAGGTGTGCACTGTCACGTCCAGCTAATTTTTTATTTATTATAGAGACGAGGTCTTGCCAAGTTATCCAGGCTGGTCTTGAACCCACGGGCTCAGGCAGTCCACACGCCTCAGCCTCCCAAAGTGCTGGGATTACAGGCTGAGCCACTGAGCCCGGCCAGACATTTTTAAAATATCTATTCTGATGAATGTTAGATGACTCAGAAGGGCTACTTATTATTGTGAGGAACCAGTTCCTTAAAGTTATTATACTGAAAGGGGGGCAATGGCTTAAGCCAGTGCCATATGAAAGGGGGGATTCTGATCATCATTTACAGTATCTGCTTTTTTTTTTTTTTGGTGAGTCAGAGTTTCACTCTATTGCCCAGGCTGCAATGCAGTGGCATATATCATGGCTCACTGCAGGCTTAACCTCATGAACTTAGGTGATCCAACTACCTCAGCCTCCCCAGTAGCTGAGACTACAGGTGTATGTCACCATGCTCGGCCACTTTTTTGATTTTTTGTAAAGATAAGGTCTTGCTGTGTTGTCTAGACTGGTCTTGAACTCCTGAACTCAAGCAATCCTCCTGCCTTGGTTTTCCAAAGTGTTGGGATTTCAGATGTGAGCCACTGTGCCTCGCCAGTACCTGCTTATTCATAAGATATTTTCATTTACAAAGAGGTTTACTTGTTTCTTGATGCGAACTTTTTCTTCATATGCTGACATATAGAGGGATCAGCTAAAACCCTCAGATTGAGAAGGGGTACAAATTAGGAACTCTTAGATATCTGTGAGCTGCCTGAGACACACCAGTCAACTCTTGGGTTTGGCTTTTAAAGATATGATTAGTGGCTTCAACAGCCCTAGGGATGAATTTTTATAAGAAATCCTTTGATTGTATCTATTTTAATTTTTTTTAAAGATAGGGTCTTACTTTGTCATCCAGGCTGAAGTATAGTGATGCGATCATAGCTTTCTGCAGCCTCAGACTCTTGGGCTCAAGTGATCTTCCTGCCTCAGCCTCCTGGGGAGCTGGGACTACAGGCACATGCCACCACAGCTGGCTAATTTTTTATTTTTATTTTTAATTTTTGTAGAGACAGGATCTCACTATATTTCTCCAGACTGTCATGAACTTTTGGCCTCAAGTGAGCCTTCTTCCTCAACCTCTCAAGGCATTGGAATTACAGGCATGAGTCATCATGTCCAACCTGTGCCTGTTATCTTACTTTATCTTTTGGCTTGCCTAACATACATCGTAAGCCTCAATGTTTGTTTAAACAGAGAGCCGAAAACCAACAAACTTAGAATAGGACCAGGTAGAAAGGGCCATGAAAGAACTTGATGCTCTGGTTCTATTCAGGTGGCACATTGCTGCTCAAACATCAATCATCTCCTCCTCCTCATTGCTTCAGCGATTTAGGATCTTGTTTTCTGTTATGGGAGTATCTTTCTGTGCCTGTGAGTGTTGTTGAGTATTTTTGAATGAGTTCAGGTACCAAAAGTCTATTGATAAATAATGTTTCTGATGCACCACAGTTCTTTTTTTCTTGAAAAATCCACAAAACTGTATTGGGAACTGATGAACCAGTTCTGTGAATAAAATAAAGTAACAACTAGGGGAATTTAGCCTCCACCTTTTTTTTTTTTTTAATTTCCAGAAGAAACACAGGTCTTGAGGGCAAGGTGGAACACGTTATGATCAAGTAAGTTTAGGAAGTGGTATCTGCTATATTTGTCTTTTGGTGATTTATGATATGGACCAGCACCTTAAAATGTCCAAGAAGTCCCATAATGAAGGCAGTATATAGTTCTGTTTAATGAAGTGTTTTCCAAACCTTACAACCCTTTTGAGTAACCATTTAACATTCTTTCAAACAAGTAGTTCTCAGGTCACACCTTGGGAAATGAGACTGTCACTTTTTAATTTAATTTAATTTTTGTTTTTATTTAAAATTTAATTTAATTTTTGTTTTTATTTTAAAAGTCATTAAAATATTTATTAATATTTTAGCTGGGTGCAGTGGTTCACGCCTGTAATCCTAGCACTTTGGAAGGAGGAGGCAAGAGGATTGCCTGAGCCCAGGGATTCAAGACTAGCCTGGGCAACTTGGTGAGACTTGTCTCTACAATACATAAAAAAATTAACCAGTGTGGTGGTGTGAGCCTGTAGTTCCAGCTACTTGGAAGGCTGAGGTGGAAGGATCACCTAAACCCAACAGGTCGACGTTGTAGTAGTAATGAATGTGCCACTGCACTCCAGCCTGAGTGACAGAGACTTCAAGTTCAAAATATAGATATATTTTTTATTTTTATTTATTTATTTATTTTTAGTTGGAGTCTCACTTTGCTGCCCAGGCTGGAGTGCAGTGGCATACTCATGACTACTGCAGCCTCGACCTGCTGCAGTCAGACGATCCTTCTGCCTTAGCCTTCCAAGTAGTTGGAGCTACAGGCCTGTACCACCACACCCAACTAATTTTTTCTTATTTATTGTATAGATGAGGGCTTACCCTGAACCCCTGGACTCAGGCAATCCTCTCTCCTTGGCCTCCCAAAGTGCTGGAATTACAGGCTTGAGCCACCATGCCCAACCTTATTTATTTATTTATTTTGAGTTGGAGTCTCACTGTGTCGCCCAGGCTGGTGTGCAGTGTCATGCTCACGGCCACCGCAGCCTCGACTTGCTGGGCTCTGGCGAGCCTTCCACTCAGCCTTCTAAGAAGCTGGAACTACAGGCATGCTCCACCATACCCGGCTAATTTTTTTGATTTATTGTAGAGATGAGGTCTCGCCAACTTGCCCAGGCAGGTCTCGAACCCACGGGCTCAGGCAATCCACTCACCTCAGCCTCCCAAAACGTGGGATTACAGGCTGAGCCACCAAGTCTGGCTAATTTTTTAATATATTGTAGAGATGAGTTCTTGCCAGGTTGCCCAGGCTGATCGCGAACCCATGGACTCAGACAATGCTCTCACCTCAGCCTCCCAAAGTGCTGGGATTATAGGCATGAGCCACTGCGCCCAGCCCATTAATATTTTTAATTAAAATAGTAGCTAGCTAGCTCAGAGTAGACTTGGGCTTCTGACCTCAAGCGATCCTCCTGCCTTAGCCTTCTGAGTAGCTGGGACTACAGGTGCATGCTGTAGTACCCAGCGACTAGACATTGCTTTTGGTCTATTTTTATATCAAAGCTATGAGTAAAATAGGGATATTCTTGAGCCCAAGGAAGTGTGAAGGCCTCCTGAAAAGTCAGTTGTTGCACCTTCCTTCTCGGTGTCACTCTGCCATCTAAGCATCAATGTACCCATAGTATGTGGTCCCTGGTTTAGGATGCAGCTTTGGAGCTTGTGCATCATTATGAAAGATGCTTTGGAAGCCTTTATTCTTTTTGTCTTTCTTTCACTTTTGGGTGGGAAATTTTGTTCTTTGTGGTTATTTCACAATAGTTGTTTGAAGCTGTACTAAGCATTTCTGGGGAATGGATGCAAAATGTTGGGGATGGGGGTGGTTTGTTGCAAACCTGAATCATTAGTTTTAGAAACTGGGATAGTTTATCACTGAAAAGGAGTCCCACTGCTGGGAGTAGAATTGGCCCTCCCTTATGCGATTTGCTGCTACTTGAGTGAGTAGGAAGAGCAACTAGGTGAGAGAGCTCAACCCTCCACTCGATAGATACCCTCTCTTTGGGAATCAGTGCCTTTAAAACATTCAGCCTTGCTATCGGCTGTCACAGATGTTGAGTGAGCGAGAAAGCCGTGAGACAGAGAAAGCATTGGCAAAGTATACCTGTTGATAATCACCTTTCCAAATTTGTTAATACATCTTAATGTAGTATTCATTCTCAATATCCATATTGCATAGTTAAGGGAGAATAATTGTTATTTCTCAGATCTGGGAGCTAAGGCATATATTTAAGTAACTTGTTCTAATTCATAATGCTGTTTAGTTTAAATTTTGGGATCAGATTTAGAATCCAGATCTCTTATCTCTCAAATGATTGCTCTTTTTGCTAACTGCATTAACTGAAGTTTGTTTTGATGTGTTTAAATAGTTTTTAAAATAAATACTTGTGTTTGTATCTAAGTGTTATGGCTTAGAAAATTCAGTAGCCAGGAAGGAGTAGTATTGATTTGATTGTAGAGATCAGAAGAATTAAGCTTAGAAAGATAGTTTATTCAGCATTGTGTAGTTTGCAAGTGAGAGCTGTGACTAGAAATTAGACCTTTTTTGTCCAGTGTTTCCCTAATGAACCAAGTTATTGGTACCTAATATCTTTAGTAGATGCCGATAAATGTATGTTGAAGAGAACTCAGTCTCTTCCTGATTCTTTAGTCCTGTTGCTAGGAAGGCTAATTTTTCATATTTTAAAATATAACAAACTTTTCTCCTAGATCCAGGTTTTAGATCAGGATTACACTGGTCTACTTGGATGAATGCATGACTTGAATTAGATGCCTTTTTGGAGGGCCTAAGTAATAGGTCTAGAAAAGGTGACTGACTTTCTCACCAGACTCAGAGGAGAGTCAGGACTATGACTGTGGCATTGTACCAGTAGTAGGACCAAGGCTTGAGTTCTCACAAAGAGAAGCTAAGCAAGAACTGGCTTTTGACAGGAACTTAGACTGTGGCACTGAACTGAAAGCTTAGTTTTTTCTGTTTCTAGGCCCAGGATGGGCACTTAACAAGTTTCCTAGACTAGACCAGTGAATGGAGAATGGCAGCTTACCAGAAGGGAGACCCCCACCCCACAAAGATCTAGAAAATACACATTGTAGTTAATTTGTTAATCTAATTTAGTAGAATAGTTATTGAGTCCCATGTTGATTCTTTTTTGTTCAGCAAGAGGTCTTTGAAATTGATATAATGTACCACTTTATCCTCTAGCCCAGAGATGTGCTAACTCCAAAGGGCAATTCAGTTTAAATTGACCCTTAGCATCAATGTAAGAAATGATACTGTATCTAGATTGAATGAGATCCAGGATAGGGCAGTGGTTCTCAAACTTTAGGGAGGATCAGATCAACTGGAGGGTTTATTAAAGCACATTGCTGGCCGGGTATGGTGGCTCACACCTGTAATCCCAGCACTTTGGTAGGCTGAGGTGAGAATTCCTGAGCTCAGGGGTTTGAGGCCAGCCTGGGTACTTGGTGAGACCTTGTCTCTACAATAAATCACAAAAATTAGCCGGGTGTGGTGGTGTGCACCTGTTGTTCCAGCTACTTGGAAGGCTGAGGTAGAAGGATCGCCTGAGCCCAGCAGGTTGAGGCTGTGGTGGCCATGAGCAGCATGCCACTGCACTCCAGCCTGGACAATAGAGTGAGACTCAAACTCAAAAAAGAAAAAAGAAAAAAACTTACTGGAATTGGCCAGGTGTGGTGGCTCACACCTATAATCCCAGCACTTAGAGGATTGCTTGAGTCCAGGAGTTCAAGATAAGCCTAGGCAACATAGCAAGACCCCTTCTCTTAAAAAAAAAACAAAAATTGCTGAGCATGGTGGCACACCCCTGTAGAGTCTCAGCTGCTTGAGGGGCTGAGGTGGAAGGATCGCCTGAGCACAAGCACAGGAGGTCAAGGCTGCAGTGAGCTGTGATCATGCTACTGTACCACTCCAGCATGGGTGACAGAATGAAACCCCTACTCAAAAACAAAACAACAAAAAACAAAAACTTACTGGAATATTTCTTTCTTCAAGGGCAGCTTTTACTCATAATTTAAAGAATGTTGAGTTATAATGTTGGCAAATGCTGTTATAAATGTCATTTTATTTAAGGTGGAGGCTATGTTAAGTTCCATTGCTGTCTATTTTTGTATTCATTACTCTTTTCGTTGATTTATGGGAGATAGAAAATGTAGATTAATTTAGTAGTAATGATTATACAATAGACGGAATTAACTGTTGAGATACGTTTTCTCATAAAAAAACATAAAACCGAGTATGGTGGCTCACGCCTGTAATCTTAGCACTTTGGGAGGTGGAGGTGAAAGAATTGCCTTAGCCCAGGGGGTTGAGACTAGCTTGGGCAACACGGCAAGACCTCTCCTCTACGATACATTAAAGAAAAAAAATTAGCCGGGCTCAGTGGCTCAGCCTGTAATCCCGCGCCTTGGGAGGCTGAGGTGAGTGGATTGCCTGAGCCCGCGGGTTCGAGACCCACCCGGACAACTTGGTGAGACCTCGTCTCTACAATAAATCAAAAAATGAGCCGGGCATGGTTGCTTATGCCTGTAATTCCAGCTACTTGGAAGGCTGAGGCGGAAGGATCACTGGAGCCCAGCAGGTCGAGGTTGTGGTGGCCGGGAGCGGCCACTGCACTCCACTCAGGGCGAGAGTGAGACTCCAACTAAAAAAAAAAAAAAATTAGCTGGGTGTGATGACACATGCCTGTAGTTCTAGCTACTTGGAAGGCTGAAGCGGAAGGATTGCTTGAGCCCAACAGGTCAAGGCTACGGTGGCCATGAGTGTGCCACTGTACTCCAGCCTGGGAGACAGAGTGAGACTTTGACACAAAACAAAGCAAAACAAACATAAAGTGAATGAGAATTTGACTTTAAAATTTAGTATAATACATCTTTCAGATCACAGGAAAAATGAGCCTCTGTTCATTTTCAGGGTTTTTTTGTTTTTATTTTTAATGTTGCCAGTTTGTTATTGACCAGTCCTATTTTAGAAACAATCAAGAGGAAGAATGGTGAATTTCAGAATAGTAAGTATTAAGACTTGACCAAATTCTTGATAATACAACCATAAGACTTAAAGCACTGTATTCTTTGTTAATGTTTTTGAAAGGTCAACTTGTTTTTAATGTAGCTCAGTGAAGTTACTTTGTGTTGTTTGACAGAATCGCACAGAATTATTTAAAAAAAAAAAAAAAGAAAGAAAGGAAAAAGCGGTGATCCAAGCAGTTGAAGTGAAGGCATTCTAGGGAAACCTGCTGTTTACTGTGGAAATCATCTTTGATCTTGGAATTAAAAGTAAAGCTGGAAAGGAATTTACAAACGAGAAAAAAAAGAAGTTTGGAATCGGACCCACAGGATCTGGGCTTGGAAATGCCTCAGGTAAATCATACAGAGTAGGTGCCAAGTTTTATATTTTCCCTCTGAAGAAAGTCAACACCATAGGTTCTGTAAGTTTTCTGATCTTAACACAACTTGGCATACTACTTTTTAAAGATATCGTGTGTCTGATCTCAGCTAATTTTGAGTACATGTTCTTCCTTCCATTGCCTTCCGTTTCTTCATTTGCTGTAATTTTGAAGGTTAATGAGCTTGACACAGGGAGCATGGTGAATAGGTAGAAGGCAGGCAGATCCACAGGCTTTATCGGGGGCTAAGCCAACTCCCCTGAAAATTAATCTGCCCCAGAAATCTCATTTCCATCTCCCCTGTCCTGTTTCCCAGCTCTTACCTTTCATTTGTGCCAGCTGAATTTTGGAGTTGTTAAGAGGAAGTAGTAAGGGACTTCACCCTCCCTTCCCTCTCTCTCTTCTGTTTTCTCTCTCATATATACACCCCTGCACATGCACATGGAAATGCCTCCCACAAAACCTGTCTAAGAAGGATTCTACCTGTTTAATTATGGCAGCTACTCTGAATTGATCATTTTGGTTTGAAGCAGTCACTGAGACAATCAGTGAAGACCCGTTAGTCCTTATTCTGCTTATCCAGACTCCTTTTCCCCTTTCCATGGTTAGCTCTTGCCCCTCCCCTATTTGTTTTGGTGCTGGAGAGAACCCTAGAAATAATGAGTGAGCAGAGAGACTGTTAGATGGCTCTTTGTGGGGCCATGCTAAGCTATATCTTGAACACAAAGATTTAACAATTTACTGAGACCGTCTGGTGACTCAGGGAGGCAGGCAGAAGAGGCAAAGGAAGCAAATTTGCTAGCTGATATTAAAAAGATCAGAGACACAAAGAATACCTGGTCCTATACCAGTGGGAGTGAGGGCCAGTTGGAGACCCAAACTTCACCTCCATGCAGCCTACTTGAGTAGTTAATACTTACGTGGACCCCACATCTCTAAATAAAATACAACTTAATAAAATAAATAAATAAAATTAAAAGATCAGAGACCTGCCTCCTCACACCCTGTGCCAAATGGACTGCATATGCCCTGTTAGAGTTCTTGCCCATTTGCAGCTTAGTTTTATGTTTATTGAATACTTGAATTTAGGGCTATAAAACTTATTTTCTCAAGCTAACTTTTTCTAGGAAGAAAGGTTCTGATGGCCTGGAAAGGTTGAGGAAGATAAGAGAAAGGAAAAAACTGGATGTTTCAATGAAGAAAAATATGATGGGAAAGTATGTGGAAAGGCCAGTTAGTAGCAGGTAGAAGGTATAGGAGTAAAAAAGTATAAGCACATGGATTAGTAGGATTTTAAAATTTCCTGCTGAAATGAAGAAAAATAACTAATAGACAAACACAATTTTTATTCTTTCTTATTCTCTTCTTTCATCTGAGTTAAAGTTCAAAGTAGGGCCATTCTGTTATTTGAGCCACTCTAGTAGTGTGAACTCTGACTTGACTTGGGAGTGATTGTACAGATATTAAAATGTAAAAAGCAGGATGAAGGAAAAACAAGAAGATGAATTAGCACTGTGGGTGCCCAGTATTTTTTTCCCTATATTCATTATAGGATGGACTGTGCCCTTTTTGGGGATCAGGATTAAGCCAATGCCCAAGTTACTAGTCTTACCCAGGAGATTTTTGGGTATTTTGTTGATTCTGTTTCCATCACATTCCTGCTGGCATTTGTTGCACTAGAGATGCCCACATTGTCTTCCAGGTTGCTTCAGGAAATGAGACATGTGTCTCACTTAGGAGTACAGAGTGAGACTGATTTGCTACCTCTGTAGACACCAGGAAACGGCAGGGGATTCTCTCCCATAGGTAGTTAAAATAGAGAGTGTTGTTAGAGAAGGAGTTGAAGAAATGTTATATAGCTAAATTAAAGTACTCATTAGGTGCTGTGCTGATTCTGGTTTCTAAATAAGCTTTAATTCTTAAAAAATAGTAATAATTGCTGCCCTATATTTCTTCTATTGTTAATGCATCTTAGATGTTTTGCTAATTTCAGTCTATAGTTTAGTGCTAGTTAAGCTCTTCAATGTACTTTATAGGAGAAAAAATGTAGAAATATTTTCTGAAAATAGTAAGTTACTTATTTGGGATGGGGTTGGGGCTCACATGTGATAAGTTGGTCTTGAAGTAGTCTTTAACTTTCTAAAATGAAAATCACTCTGTTGTAGCCTAGCGTAAGCGGAATGGATCCGCCTTTTGGGGATGCCTTTCGAAGCCACACCTTTTCGGAACAAACTCTGATGAGCACAGATCTCTTAGCAAACAGCTCAGATCCAGATTTCATGTATGAACTGGTAAGCAACATTTTCTTGGTTTCAGCTTTGATTGATTTAGGGTGCACATTTGTGATAGAGTTTTTTATTTATAAGCGCTTTTGGGTGGGGGTTGAGGGGAGATCTTGCTATGTTGCCCAGGCTGGTATTGAACTCCAGGCTCAAGTAATCTTCCTGCTTTAACCTCCCAAAGTGTTTGGATTACAGGTATGAGCCTTTGTGGCCAGCCTGTAAATGCCTTAAAAGAAAAAAAGATGTGATTGGACCAAGTTTGATTCTTGTGATTATACGTCTAGTAGTTTTAGAAAGATGTATGAACTCATTTAAAATATCAAGAGAAAAGGTTATCTAAATATCTTTAAGTCAAGTTTTTGATGAGCAGAATGAGAAGCTATTTTTGTTTTTTTTTTAAACTATGACTAATGACTAAAACTTTTCAGGTGGAAAATTAAGGAATGATAACCTTGAGCAAGACATGTGACAGAGAATGTCACACAAATATAGCACTTTCAAGCAATATCTGAATATATTTGTCACTTATTCTTGAGGTAAATAGACACTTAAAATTCCTACAAAAAACTTTAAAAGATAATTTTAATTACAACTTAGGCAGCACAGAATTACATAAAAATGCCGGGAACAGTGGCTCACACCTATAATCCTAGCACTTTGGGAGGTGGAGGTGGGAATGGAAGACTGCCTGAGCCCAGGGATTTTTAGACCAGCCTGGAAAACTTGGTGAGATCTTGTCTCTACAGTAAATAAAAAACTAGCCAGACGTAGTGGTGTCTGCCTGTGGTTCGAGCTACTTGGAAGGCTGAGGAAGAAGGATCGCCTGAGCCCAGCAGGTCGAGGCAGTGGTGGCTGTGAGTGTGCCGCTGTACTCTAGACTTTGTGACAGAGTGAGACTCTTGACTCAAAAAAAAAAGAAAGAAATACTTAAAAAGTGGAAAACTGAATGCTCAAATTTGTAAATTTTGTATGAAAAATCATTGAAATGTATGCTTAATAGGGATGAGTTTTATGGTATGTAAACTGTACTTCTATAAAGCTAGTAAACACATAGACACACACACATACAAGTCAAAAAGACATCCAACCAAACAAATAAACCCTGGAAAACTGAAAACGTCCTCATTTCCTTGGTTTTGAGCCGTTCATCTCCAAACCTTTTCCTAGAAGGTAACTACTGCTAGCAGAGCTTCTTCTATGCATACCTAAACATGTGTGTATACTTTTTACTCTTTTTTTTTTTTTTTTTTGAGGTGGAGTCTCACTCTGTAGCCCAGACTGGAGTGCAGTGGCCGCTCCCAGCCACCGCAGCCTCGACCTGCTGGGCTCTGGCGATCCTTCCTCCTCAGCCTTCCAAGTAGCTGGAACTACAGGCGTGCGCTACCACGCCCGGATAATTTTTTGATTTATTGTAGAGATGAGGTCTTGCCAAGTTGCCCAGGTGGGTCTTGAACCCGCGGGCTCAGGCAATCCACTCACCTCAGCTTCCCAAAGCGCGGGATTACAGGCTGAGCCATCGAGCCCGGCACTTTTACTCTTTACTTTTTCTTTTTTTTTTGAGTTGGAGTCTCGCTCTATTGCCCAGGCTGGAGTGTAGTGGCACGCTTACTGCAGCCTTGACTTGTTGGGTTCAGGCAATCCTTCCATCTCTACCTCTGCCTCCCAAGGTGCTGGGATTACAAGCGTGAGCCACCATGCCTGGCCTACTCCTTTTTTTTAATGTGTGCCATTTGGGGAAATATCCTTTTAATTGGATAATACACTAATAGATACAGTATTTTGTAACTTGCTCTTTTTTTTTTTTTTTGAGTTGGAGTCTCACTCTGTTGCCCAGGCAGTGACATGCTTATGGCCACCACAGCCTTGAACTGCTGGGATCAGGTGATCCTTCCTCCTCAGCCTTCCAAGTAGCTAGAACTACAGGTGCAAGCTACCACACCCAGCTAATTTTTTGATTTATTGTAGAGATGAGGTCTCCCAAGTTGTCCAGGCTGGTCTCTAACCCCTGGTCTCAGGCAGTCCTCTTGCTGGGATTACAGGCTTGAGCCACCACACCTGGCTAACTTGCTCTTTTTTTT
The DNA here is from genome assembly GCA_963574415.1 of Tarsius wallacei. Taxonomy (NCBI): domain Eukaryota; kingdom Metazoa; phylum Chordata; class Mammalia; order Primates; family Tarsiidae; genus Tarsius; species Tarsius wallacei. Next base: position 39,899 of record CAUYQG010034201.1, on the reverse strand, counting down.
TTTTTTAATTGGAGTCTCACTCTGTTGCCCAGACTGGAGTGCAGTGGCCGCTCCCGGCCACCGCAGCCTCGACCTGCTGGGCTCTGGCGATCGTTCCGCCTCAGCCTTCCAAGTAGCTGGAACTACAGGCGCGTGCTACCACGCCCAGCTAATTTGTGATTTATTGTAGAGATGAGGTCTTGCCAAGTTGCCCAGGCGGGTCTCAAACCCGTGGGCTCAGGCAATCCACTCACCTCGGCCTCCCAAAGCATGGGATTACAGGCTGAGCCACCGAGCCTGGCTAACTTGCTCTTTTTAACATGTAAATACATAGCGGTCATCCTTTCACACTTGTGTATGACAGGCTAAGCTTTATTCTTCTCAGTGGCCACAGAGTCTTAACTGACTTTTTTTTTTTTGAGTTGGAGTCTCACTCTGTCACTCAGGCTGGAGTGTGGTGGTACGCTCTTGGCCACCTCAGCCTTGACTGGCTGTGGTCAGGTGATCCTTCCACTTCAGTCTTGCAAGTAGCTGGAACTATAGCCATGTGCCACTATGCCCAGCTAATTTTTTGACTTATTGTAGAGATGAGGTCTCACCAAGTTGTCCAGGTTGTGCATGACAGCTAAGCTTTATTCTTCTCAATGGCCACAGAATTTTAGCTGACTTTTTTTTTTTTGAGTTGGAGTCTCACTCTGTCACTCAGGCTGGAGTGCAGTGTCACGCTCGTGGTCACCACAGCCTTGACCTGCTGTGGTCAGGTGATCCTTCCATTTCAGTCTTGCAAGTAGCTGGAACTATAGCCATGCGCCACCATGCCCGGCTAATTTTTTGATTTATTGTGGAGATGAGGTCTCGGCAAGTTGCTTAGGTTGTTCTCAAACCCGGGGCTCAGGCAGTCCTCTCCCTTGGCCTCCAAAAGTGCTGGGATTATAGGAATGAGCCACTGTGTCCAGCCTTAACTGACATTTTAAAATTACGTCTCTGGCCAGGCTCAGTGGCTCAGCCTGTAATCCCATGCTTTGGGAGGCCGAGGTGAGTGGATTGCCTGAGCCCCGTGGGTTTGAGACCTGCCTGGGCAACTTGGTGAGACCTCATCTCTACAATAAATCAAAAATTAGCTGGGCGTGGTATGCACGCCTGTAGTTCCAGCTACTTGGAAGGCTGAGGCGGAAGAATCACCGGAGCCCAGCAGGTTGAGGCTGCAGTGGCCGGGAGTGGCCACTGCACTCCAGTCTGGGCTACAGAGTGAAACTCCCAATTCAAAAAAAATAAAAGTAAATAAAAATAAAATAAAATAATCTCTAAATACATGAGGAGTATTTCGCTCCACATGCCTAAGCATTGCTATTAAGGGCTTGCAAAAACTCTTATCATTCTGTGGCTGAATTTCAACTCCCTTCGGATTGCTCTTTTCCTCTATATTTACATTCCTACTTAAAAAGACATTATTCTGTAATAAAGGTTAGGTCTTCATTATTTGCTTGTTAATTGAAGCTTGTTTCTCATGAGATCCCCAAATCCTTCTAAGATCAGGAAATGTTGACTTTTTCAGGAAGAGTTTATATGGTAAGGCTCACCAGCCCTTGATATTTGGAGCATACCTAAGTCCCTCAAGTGACATGTTTTCCCTCCTTTTTTTCTTGCCCAAGGAAATGATGACTTTGTATGGAGTGATATAAAGTGTCATGTCAGTATCTTAAAACAGACCAAAAGTTGAGTACAGGTTATCAGTTTGATAGATGGAAGTGAGGATGCAGGTGACTATTTCCTTCCTCCAATATAGCATGTAATTTCTTTTTTAAAACCCTCCTCAGGATAGAGAAATGAACTACCAGCAGAATCCTAGAGACAACTTCCTTTCTTTGGAGGACTGCAAAGACATTGAAAATCTGGAGTCTTTCACAGATGTCCTGGATAATGAGGCTGCTTTAACCTCCAACTGGGAACAGTGGGATACATACTGTGAAGACCTGACAAAATACACCAAGCTCACCAGCTGTGACATCTGGGGAACAAAAGAAGTAGATTACTTGGGTCTTGATGACTTTTCTAGCCCTTACCAAGATGAAGAGGTCATAAGTAAAACTCCAACCTTAGCTCAGCTCAATAGTGAGGACTCCCAGTCTGTTTCTGATTCCCTTTATTACCCTGATTCACTTTTCAGTGTCAAACAAAATCCCTTACCCTCTTCATTCCCTGGTAAAAAGATCACCAGCAGAGCAGCTGCCCCTGTGTGTTCTTCTAAGACTCTGCAGGCTGAGGTCCCTTTGTCAGACTGTGTCCAAAAAGCAAGTAAACCCACTTCAAGCACACAGATCATGGTGAAGACCAATGTGTATCATAATGAAAAGGTGAACTTTCATGTTGAATGTAAAGACTATGTAAAAAAGGCTAAGGTGAAGATCAACCCAGCACAGCAGAGCCGGCCCTTGTTGAGCCAGCTTCACGCAGATGCAGCGAAGGAGAACACCTGCTACTGTGGTGCAGTAGCAAAGAGACACGAGAGAAAAGGGATGGAGCCTCTTCAGGGACATGCCACTCCCGCTTTGCCTTTTAAAGAAACCCAGGAACTATTACTCAGTCCGCTGCCCCAGGAAGGTCCGGGGTCAATTGCAGCAGGAGAGAGCAGCAGCCTTTCTGCCAGCACATCGGTCTCAGATTCATCCCAGAAAAAAGAAGAGCACAATTATTCTCTTTTTGTCTCTGACAACTTGAGTGAACAGCCAAGAAAAGGCAGTCCTGAAGAAGATGAGGAGGACGAGGAGGATGTTGATGATGAGGATCATGATGAAGGGTTTGGCAGTGAGCATGAACTGTCTGAAAACGAAGAGGAGGAAGAAGAGGAAGAAGATTATGAAGATGACAAGGATGATGATATTAGTGACACTTTCTCTGAACCAGGTATTACAGTGCTTGGAGGCTTACTAACTGGCCTTTGTATTATTTTGAAATGGAAAGTTTTTGTTTATTTATTTTTGTTTGGGGATTAAGTGACTTACTGTCATGGCTGGGCAATATAATTGCTTTCTTCCCATTCCAGCGGCTCTAAAATGATCACTTTTGTTCATGTAATGGTTCATATGCTGATTCCTTGAGTGCTTACCCTCTTATTTTTAAAAATTTTTACATTTCACATTCTCTGAAGAGGCTTAGTCTTAATTTTTCTTATATTAAGTGGCCTGATTTGTCACTGTCTTGAACATTCTTGCAAAGATGCCAAGAATGTATTGGTTTAAAAAATATTCCTATTTATGCATGTGTCCCTGTATTGTAGTTGAGGTAAGTTGGCGTATATAGGATGATGAGCCAACTAATGATGGTTTATATTACTCATGCCTAGAACCAAAAAAGCAGACTTATGAATAATGTAAAAGTGAGCCTTTTCTTTGTGTTGGCTGCCTTTAATTTACACAGTATTTTCCTATTTAAGAAAAATACATGCTGTAATTCGGTGAACATAAAGGGCTTTATTTATATAAAGTGCATATAAATAAAAAGGACAAAGAAAACGAAATCTCTGGGGAGCTGGTACACGTCAGCACTTACATGCTTGGGCTTTTGCCTCTGTTGGCTTGGACAGCTTATTCATGAAAATAGTATTGCTAAGTGGCATACAGTTACAAATGCTCAAAGAAGAGAAGATCTTCACATTTAAACAAAATTGATTTCCTTCAAAAATAGTGTTGATACTAATAATTCTGCATAAGTTATTAAGAAACTATAGATTATCGAGAGAGCCCTTTTGTTATCATGATTGGTGGAATTTCAGGCAGTGTAAACATTGATAATTTTCTGAAAGGTTTCTAGGGCACAGGAGCTATATCATAACCAGCAAGCAACTATAATTGCTGAAAGACTTTTTTCTTTTGGCAAAATTTTTCTGTTACACAAATGCATGGATGTATGCATTTGGCACAAGATGTTTGATTTGAGTGGAGTTTCAAGTAAGCTAAAGGTACTTCAAGTTTAATGTGGAGGAAAAGGGTTTGTGCCTTTTACTTTGGTTTACTTTAGAACTTGGTATAGTCTATGTAGAATAATTATCTTTTTTTTTTTTTTTTTTTGAGTTGAAGTCTTATTCTGTCACCCAGGCTGGAGTGCAGTGACATGCTCTCTGCTACTGCAACCTCGACCTGCTGGGCTCAGGCAATCCTTCTGCCTCAGCCTCCCGAGTAGCTGGGACTATAGGCGTGTGACACCACACCTGGCTAATTTTTTTTTTTATTTATTGTAAAGATGAAATCTCACCAAGTTGTCCAGGCTGGTCTCAAACCCTTGGGCTCAAGCAATTTTCTCACCTCAGCCTCCCAAAGTGCTGGGATTATAGGCGTGAGCTGCTGCACCTGGTCTAATTGTCTTTTTTATTAACAGGAAAATGTTTGTATTGACAAATTCATAAAATCTGTTTTGGGTATTTCAAGGGACTTGTCTTTGTAGGTAGAAGTAATATATGACTTCCTCCGTTTGGAAGATCACAGTGTTGTCCGTGAGTGGTCCTTAGAGTCTGACAGATAAGTCCTGTTGCTTTTGGTCTCCTATCTAGGATTAGGTAGGAGGATAGGTGAAGAATAAGACATAGAGAGGATGGGTTGTTACTAAGAGAATGGAAAATGTGAGAAAGGAAATGCAACTAGCATCCAATGCTTAAAGGAAAATAGAGACCAGAGGGAATCAGTAGACTGCCACCACCAAGGTAGCAACGACTGTATTATCCAAACCCCACTTTTGGTTGTAGTTTTGCTTTTCTTTGCCTCCCCTCTCCCCCACCACTTTATTGAGGTATATTTGGTAAGGTCAGAACATTTAAGATCTACTCTCAGCAGATTTTGAGTACACAATACAGCATTGTTAACTATAGTCATCAGGCTGTATGATAGATATCCAGAAAGTTCTCACCCTGGAGTTGAAACTTTGTACCTCTTGGCCAACATTTCCTATTTTCCCCACCTGCCAGGCCCTGACAACCACCATTCTACTCTATTCTCTGTGCTTATGAATTTGACTTTTTTAGATTCTACATGTAATTGAAACCATGCAGTAATCGTCTTTTCTGTGCCTGGCTTATTTCATTTAGCGTAACATCCTTCAAGTTCATTCATGTTGTCACTAGTGACAGGATTCCTTTGTTTTGTTTTTGAGTTGGAGTCTCACTCTGTTGCCCAGGTTTGAGTGCAGTGGCATGCTCACAGCCACTGCAACCTCGACCTGCTGGGACTATGGAAGTGAGTTGGGTCCATGGGAACCATCTTGAAGCTTAAAGTCATGTTGTCTTTGATTTTTAACTCCACTCTAAATTCATCTTTGGTCCTTTGACTTGGTTCCATCTGGAGGCCTGTGAATAGATGTCACGTGGTTCATTGATCCCCCAACTATTTGACTATCACAGGGAGGGGAACTAGTGTTGCTGTTGATATTGTCCTGTCATGCCACATTCTCTTCCCCTGTCGCTTGTAAGGGAAGCCTTGTCTGTTAGCATGTTGGTCTTGCATAACTAGGCAGTGGCTTTATGTATTTGCTGGCATTTGACAGGGTCAGGTTCTCTTCTTGGAGCTATTTGACAACGATCCTAAATTTTTGGATGACATTTAATTCTTTCACTTTCAGTTGACTTTGAAGTAAGCTCTTTTGGTTAATGTTACTTGAACAATTCTCACAAATGTTAATGAGCAACATGCTTCAATTTGTGGTATTATTTGGGCTTTATTCACATTTGCTAATAAAAATTTTTCCTTTTCTTGGAAGAAAGAGCTAAACAAGTGACTTCAGGGATGCGAAAGAGAGTTATTGGTGAGAATCAGAAAGAAATTCTTTGAATTAAAAAAGTAAGGATAGCTATCGTTTTTTCAGAGTGCTGGTTTTAGGTGGATTGATTGGCTTAATTTATAGCAGACAGTTTACAAAGGCCCTTTTGTGATGACTAGCTCCCTTGATGCTGTTTCTTGGCAGATGGTTACAACAGCGTGAGTCTACAAAGTTTCAAGAAAGGTGCAAAATGAAGTTTTAGTCCCTTTTCTGGATTGGCTCCCAAGGTTTAATAGAGCCCATTCTGTGGACAGGCTACAACCGTTTGGGGTAATGAAATTACATGATTCTTAGACTAGAACTGGGATCCTAGAATGACAGTTTGTTTTGTAATCTCCACTAAACATTTTCACAGTTGACTTTATCAGCTTAATAACAGTAGTCTGTACTAACCAGTGATGTGTGGTTCAAGTTTAGGCCCTAAGTGGGATCTTTTTAAACTTCCTTTGATCATGTCAAGAACCTATGAGTTAGATCAATATGGTAACCTATCAAATGAAAAGAAAAGGGAAAGGCTCCATAGGAAATGTACTAAATGAAAAAAATGATTTTGTTAATTTTTCTCAGTACCGATTTTTGTGCCAGATACTGTATATATTAGGTACACTGTGTGTCCTGTCCAGAGATTAACAAAGCAGACATGATCTTTTTTCCCATGGAATTAGAGCGAAGTGAATTTATTTACTGCTATGATTTCTCAGTCTTTTAATATGCCTATGTGTACTGTGATTTGGCAAGAGAGGTGTGTATGCAGAATGAGAATTTCTTAAAACTTATCTGACTACAGAATTCACTTAGGGGTGAAACCATATCTTATGGTAATAGAGATCCTCAAAACATGGTTTGAGAAATATTTAATGACCCCAAATGCTAGACCATTGATCTGGGAGCATAATTTTTCTTCATTCGATTTGATCACCGTAGTCTCTATATTGAAAGGTGATGTTTTTAGGCAAAAAATCTGTTGTGTGTATATGTATGTTTGAGAGAGAGAGAGAGAGAGAGCTGAATTTATTGTGTATGTCATTAGAAAATGTTAATATATTAAGTCAGAGAAAAATTGATGGCCCTTCAATACTTTTTGGAAAAAGGCTAAACATATACAAATTAGTTACTAGTCTTAAAACTAGTAACTGATTTGAGTGGGACAGAAGAAATAAAAAAATCTTCATGACTCTTTAAATTTAACATGAAATTATGAGATAAACATCCCTTCAGACCATTTTGGTGATCATCACATTGGGAAGGAATGAATTAGATTAGTGTGGCGATCTGGCAAAAGTAAAGGGAAAGGCACAAGGCAAGTGGGAAGCCAGCTTTGGGCTATACTCCTTGAGTTGTGGGCCTGATTCAGTCCCAGCTGTGCCAATCATACCAAGCCTCCACAAGCATTTTGAATTGCATAAATGGGGTTAAATAATCTCTTCCTCACCAGGTTCTTAACAGTCTCAGTGACTGTTAAGGGAGACAATGTTTTACAAGAAATCCAGGCCACCTGAGGAGAGGCAAAGACAGTTGCTAGCTGAGGGAGCATATCAAATAAAGCGAGGGGTGGGTCACCTGAAGAAGCTATGTGACACTTTGGGCCAGGGCAGATGTGAGTGTGGAACACCAGTTACTGACATTGGTAGGAAGGTGGGACTGTTTTGGTTGTCACCTCTGCCTTTGTTGACGTGTTCTCAGTCAAAGGGGTAATCTCTGTGATCTGGTCAATTTTGCTTAGCCTGGTGGAGCAAGGGCCTCTGTAAAAAAACAAATTCTTGTGGCATAGTATGGCCTGTGCATCTTTTCCAAAGCTGAGTTGATAACTAGAACAAGATAAAATCCTTTAATTTGAAATGAAACATAAGCACAAATAGGCCAAATCTATTGCTTTATGTATTTGACAGAGCTGTTAACATCCTACTTCTAGAAATGACTGTGTCATTCAACATGTACATCATTTTTTAAGAAGATCCTAAGGGTCACTGATACCCCGCTTGCCATGTCATTTTACAGTACCACATGTGCACTGATAAAATGGTGTTAATACCAGCATTGCTACAAAAGCTTGTCTTGACTATTGCTCAGCATTTATTCTACTTCCCACATTGATTCTTTTTTTTTTAAAGTCATGTTTATCGAGGCCTGATTTTCACACAGCAGAATCCACCCTTCTTGCTGTGTACCCCCCTATGAGATGTGACCATCATGTAACCACCACCACAATCAAGATGCAGGATACAGAATTTCCTCATGTTCCTTTAGAGTCATCCCTTTCCCTGCCGCCAACCCCTGGCAACCACTGTGTCTCTAGAGTTCTGCCTTTTCTAGGACGCCATTTAAGTGGATGCATAGTCCTAGTTGATTCTTACTCTGAAGAAAACTTCTAAAATTTAAACTTTTCCCCAAAATGAACAGATATTACCACTTTTTTTTGAGTTGGAATCTCACTCTGTCACCCAGGCTGGAGGGCAGTGGTACGCTCCTGGCCACTGCAGGCCTCCACCTGCTGGGCTCTGGTGATCCTTCCTCCTCTGCCTTCCAAGTAGCTGGAACTACAGGCACACACTACCTCGCCTGGCTAATTTTTGATTTATTGTAGAGACTAGGTCTTGCCAAGTTGCCTGGGTAGGTCTCAAACCCGTGGGCTCAGGCAATCCTCTCGCCTCAGCCTCCCAAAGTGCTTGGATTACAGGCTGAGCCACCGAGCCTGGCACCACTTTTTTTTTTTAGTGACAGTTCCAGAGGAGTCATGTTTTTAGGAGGGAAAATAACCATTTTGCTTACCAGTGCTGCCTGGTTTTTCCTGGTTACTTTAGGTTTGGATGGTTTATGTTCTCCACATGGCTCATCCCGCCCTCCCACTTGTGCCTAGCAATAATGAGGTGGCCATTCTCTGAGGATATTTAAGAACTGTAGGTCATCCTGTATTGCACCACAGCAGGAGGTGAGTGGCTGCGAGTGGAGCTCCGCCTCCTGTCAGATCTGCAGTAGCATTAGATTTTCATAGGAGCATGAACCCTGTTGTGAACTGGGCATGTGAAGGATCTAGGTTGACTGCACATTCTCCTCCAACCCCACCCCCAACCCCCGTACCATCCATGGAAAAATTGTCTTCCACAAAGCTGGTCCCTGATGCCAGAAAGGTTGGGGACTACTGCTGTACTGGGTCTGACCAACAGTATAGCAGCTCAGAACCATGTATTTTCTGAAACTTCCCTTTTGTAAGGAAAATGCTAATAGTGAAATTAATGCAAATTGATTTCAGTAAAATACTGGTTAGAATAGGCATATAGGTTCTTATTTGATAGTCTGTGTGAGAGCTGTCATCTTTTGTACTTTTTCCAAGGGATAGGATGGAAGGTAGGAAGAAAGCCACTGCTCACTCACAAGATTGCCTACTAGGTCACCATCGTAGAAATGTACACAGCTTTTTGTGAAGAATATTTCAGATACGAAATATTAGAAGGAAGATATTTAAGGGTCATAGTAGAGTGTCTAAGTACTTTTGACATTCCTGTAGCTGTATGTACACTTCTGTGTGAAAATACCCCCAAAAGTGTCATATACTAACTTATAAAGACAAAAGAGAAACCCAAGGAAGAGAAACAATGTAGTTATATATGTTTATTAATCTCTGGATCTTTTATAAGCTATATATTTACATAGTAAAAGTTATCTAATAGACTGGTTTATTATCTTTGACATGCCAATGGTGTTTTCAGATGAATGGAAATGTACCAAGTTACAAATTGAAAGGATCTTTTTGTTTGTCCTGATTGGTTTATTGAAATGTATGGAGCTTAAACAATTGGGGGCCTTTTTTCTTAAGGCTATGAAAATGATTCTGTGGAAGACTTGAAGGAGATGACTTCAATATCTTCTCGGAAGAGAGGTAAAAGAAGGTACTTCTGGGAGTATAGTGAACAACTTACACCATCACAGCAAGAGAGGATGCTGAGGCCATCTGAGTGGAACCGAGATACCTTGCCAAGTAATATGTATCAGAAAAACGGCTTACATCATGGTAAGAGGGGATTGCAGGGAAATGCTTCGTATCACTTTAAGTAGAGAAACCAAACCATAAGGCTTCCTCAGTGTACTAGGGATTCAGCCTTCCTCGGAACTTAGAGCTGCTGCATTTGTATGACTGCTCTTCACTCACAGGTGGCTTTTTATCAATGTCAGGAGGTATCACCTCAGCAGGAAGGAGAACTGCGTAAACACAATTTGTTTTTTCAGCCCTTCTTATTCTACATACTCCATTCAGGAAACAACTAGGAGGCTGCTGGTTTCCGACCTGTCACTGCTGCCATAACCAAAGGGTTGAGGAGACTCTGAATGGGTGCTCTCTCTTCCATTCTCATCCAGCCCCCAGGCTAAGTGTAAATGGGGAGGTTGAAATCAAAACCATAGTGAGAGAAAATAATTAGAGAAAGAAAAGAAAGGAGAGGTAGTTACAAGAAAAGGAGTAGTAGAGAAGAGCTAAGTGTACAGTGGGGATCGGGAGAAGTTCAGGTAGGTTCGGCTGGGTGCAGTGGCTCACACTGTAATCTCAGCACTTTGGGAGGCTAGGGCAGGAGAACAGCTTGAGATCAGGAGTTTGAGACCAGCCAGAGCAACACAGAGAGACCCCTGTCTCTACAAGGAATTTTATTTCTTTATTTTTTTTTATTTCTAGGGACAGGGTCTCACAATGTTGCCAAGGCTGGTCTCGAATGCCTGGCCTCAAGCAATTCTCTTGCCTCGGCCTCCCAAAGAGCTGGGATTTCAGGTGTGAGCCACCATGCCTGGCCCAAGACATTTTTAATAAAAGCTAGCCAGGTGTGATGGGTCACACTGTAGTCCCAGCTGCTGGGGAGGCTGAGGAGGGAGGGTAGTTTGAAGTCAGGTGTGTGAGGCCAACCTGGGCAACATAGCGAGACCTTGTCTCTACAAAAAAAGTGAAAAAATTAGCTAGTCATGGTGGTTCATGCCTGTAGTCCCAGCTCCTGAGGCAGGAGGATTGCTTGAGCCTAGGAGTTTGAGGTTGTAGTGAGTTGTTATTGTACCATAGTGCTTCAATCTGGGCAACAGAGCAAGATGCTGTCTCTAAAAATAATAATCTGGGATCAGATTTTGAATTGTGAACTCAGAAAGCAAAGTGGAGTTTCTTATTCACAAATGCTATTTTTACATTAATCCAAAGTCTTTACTGAAAAAGATGGAGAGGGGAACCACTAGTAAGTTTGATGGTCACTGAACAGTTTAGTATTCACTCATGCTACAGATTTGAGTAGCTAAGGATTTTTGAGGACAGAATTTGTGCCTCCTCTTCCCTTTCCATTAACACCCAGTTCTGTATTCTACTGTCTCTTAGTTAATAATTATTGAGTTTTTGCATTCAGATCAGTTTTCTACCAGAGATGAAAAGTCAGTAATTCCATGTAGTATGCAATGAGTACTAGGAAAGTTGTTCAGAGTACTATAGCAGTTTAGAACACAGAGCCATCCCTTTTGCCTGGAGAAATAGGGCAAGACCCGCCCCCCCCTTTTTTTTTTTTGAGTAGGAGTCTCACTCTATCACCCATGCTGGAGTGCAGTGGCATGCTAACTGCCACTGCAGCCTTGACCTGCTGGGCTCAGGTGATCCTTCCACCTTAGCCTTTCAAGTAGCTGGAACCACAGCCATGTGCCACCATGCCCAGCTGATTTTTTGACTTATTGTAGAGACGAGATCTTGCCAGGTTGCCCAGACTACTCTCAAACCTCTGGACTCAGGCAATCCTCTTGCCTCCACCTCCCAAAGTGCCAGGATTACAGGCATGAGCCACCACACCCAGCTCCCTGGAGTCTTCATTTGTTATTTATCTTTTTGGGCAAAGAAGAGCTTTCAAACAAGGGGACCCTTGTAAGTTGGATTTTTGAGTCAAACACAAAAATTTATATGACTGACAAACTTCCATACATTGCACTAGAACATCTTGGTTTGGGTAAAGTCTCCAAACTCACTTCTGACCATATATTATACCCTAGTCCTGACTTTTGCGTGCATTTGAACTTGCACTCCAGTCCTGAGAGGTGTGAAGTGTTTAGTACTGACATGCAATACTCATTAACTGAATAAGGTGATTAGTGAAATGACTCCAGTAAGTGAGTTTTCCTTAACAGCCTTGTCAAGGTAAAGAAAAGAAAAAAATTAAGAATCAGTCATACTGGGATTGGAAATTTCGGGTAGAGAAGAACTTGCAGAAGGTTAGAACTATGTGATATTATCCCATTTCTTGTAGCCACCAGGTAGGAAGGAGAGGAAGCCAGCCCTTCTAGGATAGGTTGTTAAACATGCTGAGGCTTCTGAAACATGCCAAGACTTCTGAATAGAAAAGGTGATGGGGGGGAGGAGTCATTTAAAATATAGCTGTGGAAAAAGTATCTTCTTTTTTTGTTGTTTGAGTTGGGGTCTCACTCTGTCACCCAAGCTGGAGTGCAGCTGCATGCTCATGGCCACCGCAGCCTCGACCTGCTGGGCTCAAGCAGTCCTTCCACCTCAGCCTTCCAAGTAGCTGGAACTACAAACACGGGCCACCACATCTGGCTAAGTTTTTGGTTTATTGTAGAGACAAGGTCTCACCAAGTTGCCCAGGCTGGTCTCGAACCCCTGGGCGCACCTCAGCATCCCAAAGTGCTGGGGTTACAGGCTTGAGCCACCGCATCCTGCCCAGGTATCTTCTTTATTAAAATGATCCAACTTAAGTGTCTTTTAAACTATTTACAGGAAAATACGCAGTAAAGAAGTCACGGAGAACTGATGTAGAAGATCTGACTCCAAATCCGAAAAAACTGCTCCAGATAGGCAATGAACTTCGGAAGCTGAATAAGGTGATTAGTGACCTGACTCCAGTCAGTGAGCTTCCCTTAACAGCCCGGCCAAGGTCAAGGAAGGAAAAAAATAAACTGGCTTCCAGGTAAATGCTAATAATGTTCACTCATGTGAATAAAGTCTAGGAAATAAGATTAGACCTTAATTGAGTTTTTATAGAGGAGGTGACCTTCAGCCATTATTCAGAAGTCATATTATTCTTTTACAAATATCACAATGAGAATATTGTAATTATTTTTTTTGAAAGTAAAAGATGGTATTTATGCTTTTATAGAAAAAGTTTTAAAGAGATGAACGGACTCAAGTGCATTGTGTTCTAGTATACAAATAAAACATTTTATTCAAAATTTTCGCTTTCTGTTGGCTTTTTTAGTAAGTAAAGTTTATTGAGGTTTAATTTACTCATAGCAAAATTTATTCCTCTTAATATAAACTTTTATGAGTTTTGACAAACACATCCAGTCATATATCCATGATCACAATCAAGATATCGACTATTGTCATCACCTTAACATTTCCTCATGCCTCTTTGTAAAAGCCAGCTGCTTCTTGCACCCTGAGCCCTTCACAACCACATATCTGTCTTCTGTCCCCATGGTTTTACCTTTCGTAGAATGTCATATAGATAAAATATGCGGCATGTAGCCTTTTGGGTCTGTCTTCTTTCACTTAATGTGATGCATTTGAGATTTATCCATATTGTTGCATTGAGAAATAATTTGTTCCTTTTTTGTTTTGTTTTGTTTTGTTTGAGTCAGGGTCTCATTCTGTCACCCAAGCAGGAGTATAGTGGCACAGTTGTGGCTCACTGCAACCTTGACCTCCTGGGCTCAGGCGATCCTTCTGCTTCAGCCTTCCAAGTAGCTGAGACTATAGGCATGCATCACCATGCCTGGCTAATTTTTTGGTTTTCTGTAGAGACGAGGTCTTGCTATGTTGCTCAGGCTGATCTCGCACTCCTGGGGCTCAAGCAGTCTTTCCACTTTGGCCTCCTGAAGTGGTGGGATTATAGGCATGAGCCCCCACGCCCAGCCAATTTGTTACTTCTTGTTGCCGAGTAGTATTCCTCCAGTTGGGCTATACTGCAGTTTATCCATGCACTACTTGACGGATGTTTGAGTTGCTTCCAGGTTTTGGCAACTATGAAGAAAACCATCATAAATATTCACTTACGGCCAGGCTCGGTGGCTCAGCCTGTAATCCCGCGCTTTGGGAGGCCGAGGTGAGTGAATTGCCTGAGTCTGCGGGTTCGAGACCCGCCTGGGCAACTTGGCGAGACCTCATCTCTACAATAAGTAAAAAAAAACTAGCCAGGCGTGGTAGTGCACACCTGTAGTTCCAGCTACTTGGAAGGCTGAGGCGGAAGGGTCGCCGGAGCCCAGCGGGTTGAGGCTGCGGTGGCCGGGAGCGTGCCACTGCACTCCAGTCTGGGTGACAGAGTGAGACTCCAACTCAAAAAAAAAAAAATATATTTGCTTACAGGTGTTTATGTGAACATTAGCTTTTACTTCTCTTAGATAAATATCCAAGCATAACAAGCTTCCACACTATTTTCCACAGTAGCTGTATGTACTGTTTGATATTCCCACGAGCAACATATGTGTGAGGATTCCACTTGCCTCACATCCTCTGCAGCACTTAGTATTGGCAGTTTTTATTTGTTTTAGTTGTTTAGCCACTCTAATATTTAAAAATCAATTTGAATAAACGGTTGTATTGTGGTTTTTTATTTTGTATTGTGGTTTTGACTCAGTTCTTTGAACATCATCAATAGGTAGTGGTTTTTGGTTGGTATTAGAAAATGTTTGACAGCAGCAAACAGATGAATATTCTGGATATTCATTTGAAAAAGAAAGTGAATTAATCACTCTTTCCTTTTACAGAGCTTGTCGGTTAAAGAAAAAAGCCCAGTATGAAGCTAATAAAGTAAAATTATGGGGCCTCAACACAGAATATGGTAAACCTAAACTTTTAAGAAGTTGATTAACTGCCTGTTATTTTGATGACTACTCTCTTGTTTTTTGGTTTTGTTACTTGTGTGCCCTGCACCTTGCTAGTTTTTGGCTAGCCTCCTATTTGGGTATTCATTCAGTAAGCCAGTGTTTGCTTGCCTTCATCCTTGTCCTCCTTTTTTTTTTTTTTTTTTTTTTGAGTTCGAGTCTCACTCGGTTGCCCAGGCTGGAGTGCAGTGGAACCATCATGGCTCACCACAGCCTCAACCTCCTGGGCTCAGGTGATCTTTCCGCCTCAGCCTCTTGAGTAGCTGGGACTATCAGTCATGTACCACCACATGCAGCTAATTATTTTTATTTTTATTTTTGTAGGGATGTGGTCTCTCTATGTTGTCTAGCTTGGTCTCGAACTCTTGGGCTCAACCAATCCTCCTGCCTTGGCCTCCCAAAGTGCTGGGATTACAGACATGAGCCACTGTGCCCAACCCATATTTGCTTTAGATTATTTTGTGGAGATGGGGGTCTTGCTATGTTGCCTAGGCTGGTCTTGAACTCCTGACCTCAAGTTATCCTCCTGCCTTGGCCTCCCAAAGTGCCAGGATTATAGGTATGAACCATCATACCCGGCTTTTTTTTTTTTTTTTTAAAGATTAATGATAATAAACCTGATTCTAAGCAATTTAAAACTGATTGCTGCTCTGGGTCTCAACCGGTAAGCAGGGAGGAACACATGATGCACTTCAGACATTTTCAAGGATATTTATTGGGCTAGACTGGACTGAGCTATACCATTGGCTCCCTAGTTTAGCAAAATGTTGAGCACATTCAATATATATTTGTTTAATGAAGGCTGGGCACAGTGGCTCATACCTGTAATCCTAGCACTTTGGGAGGCTGAGGTGGAAGGATGCCTTGAACCCAGGAGTTTGAGACCAGTCTGGGCAACACAGCAAGGTCTCATCTCTCAAAAAAAAAATTGTTGAATGACTAACGTGAATGCCTACTATGTCCCCAGAACTGGATCCAGCCTCAATGTCCACAAGGTCCTAAGCACTCTGCCATGCTTATGTCCTGTTTATGACAGGAGGCTTTGTTACGTTGTGGCTTATCCAAGGCAGATTTGGTTCTAAATCTCTCTGGTGACATTCTGTCAGCCATCCAATGCATTGCTCTGCATCCAGTGAGTCCTTAACAATTATTAATTGATGAGGGTGCTTTCTCAGTCTGAATGCTTAAACCACATGCTCTCTGAATATGATGGTGCGTTGCAGCATATTTTAATTAAATACTGACAAGTTTAATTCTGATTGCTCATTCTAATATTCCTGAGCTGATAGCACCAAGCTAATGGCTTGTTCATTTTGGAAGATGCTAACAGCAGGGTGCTGCCTTTTACCCAAACATAAGATCATAATAATTAACATCTGATATTGCTTGAAATGAACTCCTTTAAAGTAATTTATATTCCACAAACACACACACACATGCAGGCGTGTAAGTGCCAGCATTCTCAAGAATTTACAACACCTTAGAGAAACTCTGTCCATTCCTTCCAAAATGAAAGTTTTCCATTGACGTGATGAAAGACTCCTTCCTAGGTTCAGGGGAAATGTGTATTTCCACTGATCAATTTCTAGGTTTCCCAGAAGAGGGGAGCCACAGAGAAATCCTGAAAACTAATGACTATGGGAGCAAAGTCTATTTGTACTTTATTGCACCAATCAGAGTCTAAACCACTGACTCAGAGAATAAGACAAAGGAAATTCTTATCGTGTATGGGGGGCAGGGGGAGGGGGAGGAGGGAGAGCATGAGGGAGAGATAAGATCTGCATATACAAAGAGAATAGCTGGGTGTGGTGGCTCACGCCTACAATCCCAGCACTTTGGGAGGCGGAGGCAGAAGATTGCTTGAGCCCAGGAGTTTGAGGTTGTGGTGAGCCATGATTGGGCCACTGCATTCCAGCCTGGGCAACTGAGCGAGGCACCGACTCAAAACAAAATAAAACAAAACCAGACAAGAGATAGCATAATATGGAGAGAGGATCCAAGAGCGCAAATATACAATATTGCATTCATTCATTGCTTCCACCAATGAATGAATAAGCATCTAGTGAGTCCCCGGCAATGGAAACCTGGTGTTTGTGATAGAGCATGCTCCTTAACCAGAGGTCCATGTTTGAGGTTTAGGGGGCTATGGTTTCCCTGAAATTGTATGTAAAATCTCGCACTTAGGGGTACATATGGATGAGGGCAGAAATAGACTGGTGTATTTTTTTCTGGGGACAAGGTACACAGCATGAGACTCATTTTTTAATCCTTCCAGAATCCCCAAAAGGTAAGTAACTTCAGCCAGGAGCAGTGGTTCACATCTGTAATCCCAGCACTTTGGGAGGCTGGGGTGGGAGCATCGCTTGAGGTCAAGAGTCTGAGTCCAGCTTGGGCAACATAGCAAGATCTTGTATCCACAAAAATTGAAAAAAAAAAAAAAAAGCTAGGTGTGGTGGCATACGACTGTAGCCCCAGCAACTCAGAAGACTGAGGTTGGAGTATTGCTTGAGCCTAAGATTTTGAGGTTATGGTGAACTATGATCATGCCCCTGCACCCAGCCTAGGTGACAGAGCAAGACTCTGTCTCTAACTTCTAAAAAGGTAAGCAACCATGATGATAATAGAGCTTGTCTTCTCTGGTCTTTTCCTGGAAAGGAGGAACAAACCAAAGCCAAAACTGAAACAAGTCAACAAACACAGATATTTTTCTTTACTTTTACTTCCTTTACTTTTGGAAAGTAAAATTTAAAGAAAAAAATTTTTTTTCTACAAAAACCTTTAAAATCCCATCCCTATATTCCAAAGGAGATTTTTTAAAAGGCCACGAAAAATTGTGATTTATAAGACACAATTAGTTGACAAACTATTAGCAACAAGTTCATGTCATTAGAGGTAATTTGAACCAATAAACTCACTGCGAATCCTTGCTTGATTCTGTGTAAAGACCCCTCAATGAGAATAGAAGTAAAAGTCACTGCCTGGTGTGGTGGCTCCTACCTATAGTCCCAGCACTTTGAGAGACAGAGGCGACAGGATTGTCTGAGCCCACAGGTTAGAGACCAGCCTGGGCAACATGGTGAGACCTCGTCTCTACAATAAAAAATTTAAAAAATTAGCTGGGCGTGGTGGCACACGCCTATAGTTGCAGCTACTTGGAAGGCTGAAGCGGAATGATCGCCTGAGTCCAGCAGGTCGAGGCTGTGGTGGCCGTGAGCATGCCACTGCACTCCAGCCTGGGTGACAGAGTGAGAATCCTAACAGCTACAATCTTCTGAATGTCTGTTGTATATCAAGCATTATTTTATTTTATTTATTTATTTTGAGTTGGAGTCTCTGTTGCCCAGGCTGGAGTGCAGTGGCACAGTCATGGTTCACTACAGCCTTGACCTCCTGGGCTCAAGTGATCCTTCCACTTCAGCCCCTCGAGTAGCTAGTACTACAGGCGCTCACCACCAAGCCTGGCTAATTTTTTGATTTTTTGCCAAGATGGGGGTCTCGCTATGTTGCCTAGGCTGGTCTTGAACTCCTGAGCTCAAACAGTTCTCTCACCTCGGCCTCACAAAATTCTGGGATTACAGGCATGAGTCACTGCACTGGCCCTTGAATAACTCTTATGTATGAGGTTAGGTTATATTTTTAATGAGAAAACATCATGTAAGCTGATAGTTAGTGTCTGAACACAATTAGTTTCAAATCATGGGGATTAATTTTAATGCTTAAAAAGAGGTAAATGGCCCCTGAAAAACATCATTCTCACTTAAACATTTATTGGTGATATGTTAGAAATTCTCTTAAATGATAATGACCTGTTCACTTCAGCAAGTAGAGAAAATATAATCTGGTAACATTACCACATCACATGTGTTAATCAACTGCTTGCTTTTCTTATAGACAACAGGACCAAGAAAGTGACTTCAGGAGCAAGAGGTAAAATTTTAGCCTCTAGTGTCACCAACTACAAAGAGGAAGAACTACCAGTCATCCAGTACAGATGACCTAAAAATAATCATTGCATGACCCAGATTATGTGTTTCTTTGTCCAAGACATGCAAAGTCAATGGCTTTAGAAACATCAGCAATAAAGGCAAAGAAAAGAGACAGTAATTGAGGGAATATGGTTCATAAAATGCATGTTGGGAAAAGCCTAAAATCTAACTGGCTGTAATGTAAATCCCTTTAAAAGAAGACTTTAATATCACTCACTGCTAAAGAAAGAAGGTCAAAGTAGTCTAGAAAACAGACAAGGTACGTTCTGTGTGCCAACATGTAGAGTAATGTTCCTCTAAGTCAGCATGCCACAGGGAATACCTACTTTCCCTCAAATGCAGGATGATAAAAACTAAAGATCCAAGCCTCTACACCACTAACTTACTCAAAAATATAAATTTCATGTGACTAGAATCTCTCTAACAAATGCAAGAGCTCTTCATTCTGGAGACTTCTGAAATACACAAAACATGATACACAAAGAAACACAAGAAAAACATGCCTTCATCACTGGCCCAGTCAATTCTGGCCTAGGATCCTTTGAATGGTGGACATGTTTTTGTGGGATGGAAAAAGCATTGATGCCCCCAAGTGAAGATCACATCTATAAAATAAATGACTTGCCTGCTGGTCTGGCTACCCAAAATGGGTTGGCTTTTCCAATCATTATTAGAGACAGCTTTAGTGGTCTCCCTTCAGGAGAAGAATTCTGAAAAAGTGGTACAAGAAGCTGCAAATATGAAATGTAAGCCTGCTATTCACTCCTTTGCTATGATCTCCTTGCATCCCTGAACTAAGTAACATCAGGCCAAGGCATAAGGAACAGCAAACAGACTTTGGGGAGGTGAAGAAGTGGCTTTCTTGCTTCAGAAAGCTCAATATCACATGTTTTTCATAAATCTATGAACAGAGAAGATTGGCAGCAATATTCTGATATTTTCCTCATTAGGATTACCTGAAGCACAGATGGCATTAACTTATAAAGGCTGTCTTTAATGCTGTGCTTTTAGAAAATATGGCTACCCTTCACCCACTGCCTAGTAGTCCAAACTTCAGAAGTGGCTCTGTCTGCTCTGTGGAGTTTGTTCAGACCGTTTGATACTCCTCATGTCTCCACAAGGTACTGTCTTCATTGAGTCAAACTGTTTCTCCATAGCCAAGGGATAAGGGACTGATGTCCAGTTTCAGTTCTAAGTAAGTGCAATCATGGAGACCTGCCAGGGCCCTGGGGGACCGCTCTCATTTCTACCCTTCTTGACAACATTTACTCACAGGTATTTTTTGATTCTTGATATAACTATTGCACATGGCTAATAGTTATAAAAGTCAATGAAATAAGTCACTCTACACCATTAGTAAAAAAAAAAACCAAAAAAAACAAACAACAGAAAGACCAAACTCATTAAATCCTCAATGTAAAGGGAAATTTCTTCCTCACTGCAGCAGCTGATGAAAACATCATTGACTAGTCTATGTGGAATGTCTCCAAAGGGTAAGAAAATAAAACCCAAGAGAAAAGAGCCATAAAAATTATGAAATAATGGGTAACTCTAAAAGTCATTTATCCCAGGCAGCCCAACAGGGCCACATACTTAGAGAGACACATATTCTTCTATGCTCATTCTCTCTTCGGAGTCTGACCCTTGACCCTCACCACCCCTGCACCTTCCACCCCTGTACCTCCCAGGTTAGTCTCACTAGCAGCCATGGCAAGACAAACCAGCAGGAAAGTAATACAGGTCTTAGGCTTAGCTCATAATGTATCAGAATCTAGTCTTTGAAAGTAATTCCATGACAAATTAGCCTATCACTTCTAACTTCCTCAATTTGACAATTTTCCCTACTCCATTCCTAAGTAAGATATTTTTCTATTTACAAGTAAGGAAGTTCTCTTAGAGACGGCATTTCACCAGCTACACAAATCAGCCACTTCACCGTTTTCGTGGGCTATCACTTGTAGTACCCAAACACACTTTGACTTCAAGTGATTAATTGCAGAACAAAGGCGGCTTCCGATTGCAGAGCTTCTCCCCCAGGTCACAGGGGAGTGGAAGTGGGGGGGGGGGGCGTGTAGACTTGCCCTGGAATGCATGATCAGTTAAAGCCAATCACTCTGCACTTAGTAGACATAACACCCGGAGCAGGCCCAGCGATTTAGGTGCAGAGTGAAAGGTAACAGCATTGCATTCATTTCCTCGTTCAGGGAGAGGCCTCTGGGAGACGGCTTAGAAAATGAAGTCGGCCCTGTGTCATAAATTTGCAAATTTTACTGAAATGCATGGCTGGTCTTTGGAGGATATTTCCAGTCCTGATAATGAAGACATGCATATGCTTGCAGACACCATCTCCCTACTTTTTTTGGTTTTGAAACCTCTACCACCTACCGAGTCTCACCAAAAACTAGCACTGATCAGAGCCTGTTTGCACGGGTGAGTAGAACAAAAGAGTGAGGAAACAGGGGAGACTGTCTGGAGCAGGGAGCCTCTCTGGCGCCCCTCAAATCATACTACCCAGGCAGTCCCTGTTGCATCTCTGCCCAAGGCAGGAGCTGTCAGGAGTCCCACAGATAAGTAATTTAGAAATATTCTAGGCTGAATGAAGGAGACTTTCTATGAGTTTCCATTGTTTTCTGCCAAGCTAAGGAAATAGAGTGTGGACAGATGCTCTCTAAAGTTCTGATGTGAGCTCCAAAGAGGTTTGAAGCTTGGCACAGTCACGAATCCAAAGGAACTCCATTTCCTTGTTTTTTTTCTAGCCTTTTTAAAAAAAAAAAAAAACAAATTGAAATACAGTCAAGAACAGAGCCAGTGATTGTTTTACCCATTAACTAATCTTTCTTGTTCTGAACATGTCTCTTCTCTTTAATAAAGTTATTAAGATTTTAGATTCTTGGGCAAAAGTGACCCAGATGGGATACATTTAGGGAATTCTACCACCAAAATCTAAACAAATATGATTTTTCATCGAAGCAGACACCAAATCTTGTAGTTAGTTTCAACATGGCAAAAAAACCCATTCTGTTTGTTTATTTGCTCAACCAATATTAATTGAGCACCTAATATATATAAGGAAATACCAGGTCCTTGAGGGAAAAAAAAAACAAATACAAGCCATTGCATTTATCTTCTAAGAGGCCTATGATTTGTGTAAAAAAGAAAATGCTTATGACCAAATGAATAAAACGTAAATCTTTAAAAGCCAAAATTGAAAACCCCCAAAATTTGGGAGGAAAAATAGCTCGCAGAGATTGGAGAAAACTTTGTTATGAAGTCAGATGTGGTCACAAGATTAAAATCTTCCAGAATAGAGTTTCACAGCTTGTATATCACTTGAGGCATAATTGGTACTTTAAAAGTATGTGTTTAAATAAAAATTAAAATAGATATGAGGAGGGACCCAAAACAGACAAAAACTTATTTACTAAAAAATTATAAATTTATTATTACATGTTTAAACCTCAGTAACTTTCAAAGTACTCTCTGATGCAATATTCCCCCATCAAGATGCTTTTTCCACTGCTCAAACCACTTTTTGAACTCATCAATTTTGATGACTTTTAGTGCTTCTGCCTTTTTTTGTTTCACCTCTTCCACATTAGCAAAACATTTCCCTTTGAGGACTTTTTCATCAGGGAAACAAACAAAAAAAGTCACTTGGGTGATATCAGCTGAATACGGAGGATTGGGCATGAGGGTCATGAACATTCAGCACCCTGTGGGCAGGTGTACTTGTAAATCACCCATTATAAAATGGACAAAGGTGTTGAAAGAATCTCCAAAAACAATTCACTGAAGCCGGACACAGCCTCTCACAACAACCCTAGCTGGTACACTGATGCCAATGGGTTCCTAGAACACTCACCTAGCAGGGGAAGTCAGTACTACAAGGGGCCTGCCCTCCAAAAGATAATTCTAGCTTTTCTGGGTTCCCCTCATATTTTTTTTTTTTTTTTGAGTTGGAGTCTCACTCTGTCACCCAGACTGAAGTGCAGTGGCCGCTCCCGGCCACTGCAGCCTCGACCTGCTGGGCTCCGGCGATCCTTCCGCCTCAGCCTTCCAAGTAGCTGGAACTACAGGTGCGCGCTACCACGCCCGACTAATTTTTTTGATTTTATTGTAGAGATGAGGTCTCGCCAAGTTGCCCAGGCAGGTCTCGAACCCGCAGGCTCAGGCAGTCCACTCACCTTGGCCTCCCAAAGTGCTGGGATTACAGGCTGAGCCACTGAGCCCAGCCTCCCCTCATATTTTTAAAGTACAGTCATGAATCACATAATGACATTTTGGTCAAAGACAGACCAAACGATGGTGGTCTCATAAGATTATAGCAGAGCTGAAGAATTCCTATATTTTTGTGATATCATAGCCATCATAAGGTTGTAGTGCAATACCTTCATTTATCTTTAGTTTTTAATTTTTTTGAGTCAGAGTCTCACTCTGTTGCCCAGGATGGAGTGCAGTCACAGAATCATGGCTACCACAGCCTCGACCTGTTGGGCTCAGGTGATCCTTCCGCCTCAGCCTGCAAAGTAGCTGGAATTACAGGCATGTGCCACCACATCCAGCAAATATACTGATTTATTGTAGAGACAAGGTCTCACCAAGTAGGCCAGGCGTAGCCCAGGCTGGTCTCAAACCCCCGGGTTCAGGCAATCCTCTTGCCTCTGCCTCCCAAAGTGCTGGGATTACAGGTCTGAGCTACTGCACCCAGACTACTTCATTAAAAAAAAAACTATAGCCTAAGTGTACAGTGTTTATAAAGTCTACAACAGTGTACAGCAGTGTCCTAGGCCTTCACATTGACTCACCACTCACTCGCCGACTCACCCAGAGCAACTTCCAGTCCTGCAAGCTCTATTCATGCTAAGGGCACTATATAGAGATACCATTTAAAATCTTTTATACCATATTTTTACTGTTCCTTTTCTATGTTTAGATATACAAATACTTACCACTGTATTACAACTGCTTATAGTATTCAGTACAGCAAATATACAAGTTGTATAGGTTTGTAACCTAGGAGCAATAGGCTACACCACATAGTCTACATGTGTAGTAGTTATACTATGTAGGTGTGTACAGGTACATACATTCCATGTTGTTTGCCCAACAATAAAATCATCTAATGATGTGATTTTTCAAAATGTATCGCCCTTATTAAGTGACACGTGACTGTATATGTTTAAATTAAGTGCTGCAAATTTATATTATGGGAATATGCAAATACATGAGAGACTAGAAGCACAGAAAAGAATGAAGTTAGGCTGATTCCAGGAATCGCTATGTGATTCCTCCAAAATGTATGTCGAGTCACCTAAGTCCATACCTTTGCAATGTGACCCCCCAGATTGTCCCTACCTCTTCCTTTTCTAGGAGTTTCTCAACTTGGCTGAATGTAAGACCCACCAGGGAGGTTATCTCCCTCTCCCTGACCTCCAAAGCTTACCTGGAAAATTTAAACAAGGAGTGGGTGAAGTTAAGGCATTTACTAAGTCAACCAAATGTGTTCTTGCTCTGCCATCTCCGTGGGAGCTTCAAAAACCACAGATTTCCAGGTATCCCCCCTGGGATTCTTATTCAGTAGATTTGTTTACCTTTTTATAAGCTTTCCTGGTGATTTGGAAGGTCTGCCAGGTTTGGGAGCTGCTGCTCTCCAACACTCTTCTACTGGCTCCTAAGTTTCATCTACCACTCTCTGCCTAGGGTGGTCCTCTTTATGGCTAAACATCTTCCCAAAACCCTCCCAAGCTTCTACATTTCCTTGTAATTATTTCCTCCTCCAAATTCTTACACCATCCAGGATCTTCAGCTCACTTAATATCATTTTGACTATTTTGTGAAGCCCTTTCTATGTCAATAAACATCAGTATCAAGCCTTGTGCTGAAGAATGCACCACAGAAGATACAACAAGGAATAGGTTTATGCCTTAGAGGTAGAAAAAGACACATAAATTGCCAAAATAACAAGTTAGAATACATTAAATGCTAAAGGATGATGGTAAGAAAAAAAATGTTGCCAGAGATGAGAGGAAAAGGTAGTTCTATTTAGGGAGATTCCAGAAGATTTTTAGAGGAGCTGGTTCTTGAGGCAGTCCTTCAAGGATGACTATATTTTGATCAGCAGGAAATAACCAGGGACAATGCATTATGAGGAAATTATCCAATGAGAACACAAGGCAAGAAAAGTGCAGGTGTGAGAAACAGTGAGTAGTCACTGTAAGGGGTGCTGGGGGCATGAAACCATAGGAAAAGAGGCTGGAAAGTGAGTTTAAGGTAGGTTCTAGAAGGATCATGCTGTAATTTGGGAGAAAATGTGGAATACTTGAAAAAGTTCAAGCTTGACTATCAAAAAAATACCTAGGTCCTTATCTCCATTCTGTTATTGGTAAAACTGTTGACATAGAAAATCCACTTATTCTCTCATGCTTAGCTATAAAAAGCAATAAACCTTTTTCAGGGTTGTTGTCAATACCCAGTCAGCTAATAAATAAAAGCACCAACTGTGGTTAATTCTCTTTCCTTTATTTCACTAGCAATGGAAAGCAACAGAATATGTTTAAAGAGATGAATATGATCAAACTTCTGTTTTAGAATGACAACTGGATACAATGTTAAGGGGCATTAAAGAGAAAATGGAAAATCTAAAAGCAGAGAGAACAGTTAGAAGGGTGTTTCAATAATCCAGGTGAGGAATAATGAAGTCCTGAATTAGGGAAGAGCCACTGAAAATATAGGGTAAAAAAAATCAGGGTTGGAAGAGACTTGTGAGATCACTTAAGTCCAGGAGTTCCTCAACTTTCTCCATCTCCAAAACTTACCTGGTATATTTAAATAAAAGGTGGGTGAAGCCAAGGCATTTATTAAATCATAGGTCTCAGCTGAGTAGAAAATTTCCACCTGGGACATACTGAATTGCAGATGAAGGTTGGGTACCCTGTGGAAGTGTTTAGTGTGCAGTAGGAGACTTAGGTCTAAAACCTGGGAGGCCGTGGCAAAGAGGTGATAGATGAAGCTGGGAAAATAGATGGGACTATACAGCAGAAAGGAGGTACACTGTGAGCTGAACCTTAGGGAATATCTACACTTAAGGAGTAAAAGAAAAAGAGGAGCTCTGAAGGAGACGAAGAGTAATCACCTTTGCATGAAGAAACCAGTGTATTATCACAGTATATGAGGCATTTCAAGATGGAAGATCAGTCAGGTGTGGTGGCACAAGTCTTAGCTACTTGTGAGGCTGAGGTGGGAGGATGGCTTCAGCCCAGAAGTTTGAGGTTATAGTGACCTATCATAACACTACTGCACTACAGCCTGTGCCACAGAGTGAGACCCTGTCTCTTTTTTTAAAAAAAAAAGTAGAGGAAAATATTATCAGTGTCAAAAATTAGCAGTGCCAAAGAGTTAGAAGGAGCCATTAGATTTCAGAACTAGGAAATGTAGCAAAGTCTGGTAATGTTCTCAACATACATTTCTCCTGCTTCATTTAGTAATGGAACCCAGGGGTTTTTAGCAGTGCATGTGGGTCCCAGATAAGCCTACATTTCCTGCTCTCCCTTGTGTATGGTCAGAGACTAAGCGCTGCCTAATGGGCTAAAGTGGAAATAATGTGTAAAAGGAAAGGGTGTGTCCTCCCCTTCCTACTGGCAGGAACTCGGCAGTAGATGGTGGTGGATGTGAGATGAACCATCTTCAACATTGGGAGTAAGAACCAACCATAAGGATGGCAGCCACAAAAGAAGGAAACTAGGTCTCCAACATCTAAACTCCTTGCACTCATTGTTACACAAGAGAAAAATTAATTTTTCCTTTGTTTAAGGAGTAGTTATTTTGGTCTTTGATATGGTAGCCAAGACTTTATCCTTACCGATACAGGAAGGTGTGTGTGGTAAGGAAAGGGAAATATAATTATTCTTTTTAAAGAACCTAGAAGGGAAAAGAAAGGAGATGGATTGACAGTTTCCAGTGGAAAGAAGGTCAAGAAATGTGTATTCAGTGTTTTTTTTTTTTAAATGAATGATCCCACAATTCTTATCATTTTTTAATCTCTCTCCTCTTCTTACTCATGGAATATTTTGTACTGGGTCTCTTTCTGCAAAGGTGACTACTCTTTCTTCACCTTCATCTCTTTCATTAGTTACTCTTTTTCTTTTATCCCTTGAGTGCAGACATTCCCTAAGGTTCAGATCACAGTGTTCTTCTTTTCTGCTCCATACTCTGCCTGTAGCTGGTCACAGCTATTTTCACAGCTTCACCCATCACCTCTTTGCCAAGGCCTCCCAAATTTTAGCCCTAAATCTCCTACTGCACACTAAACATTTCCACAGGATACCTAACTTTCAAAATGTTTAATTTTGCAAAATTATTGCTTGGGAAATAAACAGGTTTTATTCTTAGTGATTACGATAATTCTATTTATCAGTTAGGTCGTTGGGGGCATTTATTGTTTGTGTACTTGGACAGAACTGCTTTCAAATGTGACTTAGGACAATTTAAAGTTTTGCCAATCAGCTAGAGGGTGATTGTATCATTAGGGGACTTCTTTAAAATATGAAGTTCCTTAGTAGTTAAGTGTATACAAACCATTTAACTACATAATAAAGGGCTAAGGAAAAGAAAGTTAACTTGTAAGAAGTTATTGTAATGATCACATACGTATGTCAGTAGGAAAGCAGAATTCAATAAATAAAAACTTTAGTTTATAAAGTTAGTTCCTGGAATAACTTTATAATGTAAAGAGAAGAATTTCTGCAGTGTCTACACTGCCATCAATGGCTCCTTTGTGGATTGAGAGATGGACTCTCTAAGCCCCCATCTATTGGTCCTAAAGTACCCTGAGCAGTAGGGAGTTAGCCTTCAGGATAATCCCACAACAGCTTTGAACTATCTGCTGTCAAGGGTATGGTAGTTGCATAATTAACCACAATAGCTGCAAGTGATGTACTTAAAACAAAAACTTTGCTGGTATTTAGCTGGGCCAAAAAACTAAAGCAACTATTTCTTCATGGTGTAATTTTTTTTTTTAGAATGGAAAATATAGTTTATTTAGAAAGTAAATTAGAGGGGAGGGGAGGGAGGGAGGGAGGGAGGGAGGGAGGGAGGGAGGGAGAGAAAGAGAGAGAGGGGGAGAGAGAGAGAGAGAGAGAGAGAGAGAGAGAGAGAGAGAGAGAGAGAGAGAGAGAGAGAGAGAAGAGATTCACCTCCCCACAGTGGGCAGGGGGCCAAAGATTAGGAAGCACAGCTTGGTCATAGCTCAATGAACACATGGCCTAGCCAGTGCTTAACAAAAACAATGGCCCCCATGGTGTAAATTATAGCTATGTGTATTAAAAAAATTCTGTATTTGCATTTTACATAAAATTCACCTAACTTCTTGTTCACTCATTACTTACTCATTATGGTTTTTTTAAAATGGTACTTTTAAAGTTTGCTTTGGCTCAGGGTGAATTATTTTCCCAGGCCTTATTCCTGGAGTCATGGCTCCCCTAGGCCTTCTTTAACTTTTGCAATGATAGCTCATTGTGTGGGTGGTAGTGGTTTGTGTGCATGTGTGGGAATATATGGGAGCAGTCTTAGGATATCTTAAATGGTAGAATATTTGATAAGTAAGGGTCCCATTGCCCAGAGAAATTAAGTAGCTTCCCCTCCCTCCCAAAAAAGGCAGAAAATGAGTAAAGAATAGGCAGTAAAGGTAGGAGCAAAAATTAGGTCACCTTTTTGTAATGATACATATACTTGGATAATCTGTTGATAAAGTAGGTAGAAGAAATGCATATACCAAAAATTCATTGAATGTTTGGATATCAAGAGGCACAAATACAAAAGTGTACGAAAAGTCAGAAGTGAGGCAAAGCGGCCTCTGTGAATAAAATACAGTCTTGAACTACAGTATACCATAAACACAGTGTTGGATATGAATGAGTAAAGGCAAAAAAATTTTTTGTATGTATATGCTCAATAAAAAAAGTGGGCCAGGCACAGAGGTTCATGTCCTTAATCCCAACACTTTGGAAGGCTGAAGTGAGAGGATTGTTTAAGCCCAGGAGTTTGAAACCAGCCCGGGCAGCATAGTGAGACCTTGTCTCTACAAAAAAAAAAAAAAAAAAAAATTAGCCAGGCATGGTAGCATGCATCTGTAGCCCCAGCTACTTGGGAGACTGAGGTGGAAAGATCACTTCAACCTAGAAGGTTGAGACTGCGGTGAGTTGTGATTGTGTCACTGCACTCCAGCCTGGACGACAGAGTGAGACTCAACTCGGGGCGGGGAGAAAATCTTCAGGAGGAACATTAGTATTTTATGAGAAGAATTGGGGGTAGGTTAAGGTAAGGTAGAGTGTAGACATTTGCCAGTTTTAAGAGGGCAATGAGAATTCTCCTTGCCAGCATTTCTCTTCCCCACTCCCCTGCCAGTCACTGACTTAAAATATCTTCCAGTATAGACCCTAATGAGCTCAAGAGCAAAGGTGAGAGGCATTATTACAGAAATGAAACACACAGCTCATCAGGAAATTGGAAAAGTAGTTTCTAGATTTGTAAAGATTTTGAGCCAGAAGAGATCACAGTCACCATTTAGTTCCTGCTTCACCCTAATACATACATTTTACAGATGTGACAATGGGGTCCCCAGGTATAAGTGACTGTCCTAAAATCACATAGGCAATTAATGACAGAGCAAAGGGTAAAAATGCTGATTTTTGGCTCTTTGTTTAGAGGTCATTTTTACACTATGGAGTACTGTCTGTACTCAGGAGGGATAAGAGGAGAGACTGGTATACTTTACTGGTGGATGAGTTTTGATACTTGGAGCAGCACAATGACTGACTGGGATACAGACTGAAGATCTAGGGAGTGGGGCTTCTGGATTTGCGCCTGGACACAGAAGTTTGTTCTTTTGCTTAAGACTTGCTTAAATGCCAAGGAAAATCAAATGCCGTTAATATACCATCACATAGTAGACTGCTCTTCTAATGATATAGTTAATTGGCAGGGAAGCCAGATTCCCTAGTGAAATATTACGTTTCTTCTACTCAACCACAGAGTCATGCCCTGACACCAATTTAATGATAGGGTTCATTGTTCACTCACAAGGCACGAGAACACTGGACATTCTAATACAGTCATTAAAGATTGTTCTGGATTTTAAGGGGGGCAGTTGTTATGTGTTAGAGAGATGCATCCATCTCAACTCTGCATCAAGCCCATGTGGATTAATGAAAACTATGCTAAGTAGAAAAGAAGTACATACTCTCCACCAGTGAAAATTAACCTCAAGTGGCCTAACTAGTTTTCAATACTTCTGTTTCATTTGGAAGGAGAGTTTAAACAAAACATCATTCACCACAGAATCCGTCCTTTTGAAAATACTATTATTGATTTTTCATTTTTCCCAATGATTTTTAGGATCTAGTTGGCTTTTAAATATATTTATTTATTTATTTATTTTTCACCTTATTTTGGCTTTTAAATATATTTAAAAATCAAGTGGGGTTAATTTCTTCCTATGAGATCCCAAATTACAGGTTTTTTTCTTTATAATTACATGTTATAAGATTTTTATTTGGTTATAAGTTTTATTTTTTTGGTTATAAATTTTATTTTATTAATTTACTTCATCATGTTTGCCCATTTTACGATTGGTGATTAAGTTTTATTTTTTAAAGATGTCTTCATACTACTCTTGTTAATGATATTGTTATCTCCTGACATTTAGTGCGGTTGGGACTTATTGGACTTCTGGAAAAGGTATAATTGAGATTATAATACCAAATATCATTAAAAAAGATGTCAAAACAAAACAATCCTATAGTTTATCATTTAATTATAATAGAATAATTCAAATTACTTTGCTTATTTTACCCTAATGAATATGTGGTTCTAACAGTCAAAAAGCTAAAATCTTCGGCAGATAGAGGACAATTTCAAAAATCCTTATTTCACAAGAAAACCTTGGATATTACTCAGTTTGTTTAACTGGTTAAGTGGTAATATACATAACATGCTAACATTTCTTAACAGATTATCCTAAACAAGCTGCCTTCAAAAATGTTTTATTACCCATTGTTAACTTTCAGAGATGTTATTTTAGGTTGGACACCTTGGAGATTCATCTCATAGACCATGGCTGAAACGAAGAGACCCCTGGAATTGGTGAATGAGAAGAACTGCAAAGGGTCTTGTGAAGTCATGACCCTGTAAAGGTGTTGGTTTACAAAGTGTGAAGCAGGCAATTCAACAGCTGCACCCAGGAAGCAACACTGCAAACACCCGTGGCTGGGAATCAGAGAAAACGTCATTCTGAAGGACGGCTGGGGACCACCACCACCACAGCAGACCCACAGTTAGTTTGGTCTAACTCCTGCGATAGAGAAAACTCCTGAATTTGGAAAACAGCTCAGTATTTCAACAGAGGATTATGAGAATGAAAAGCAATTAATTACCCTCTCTGTTGGTTTTCTGGTTCTAGACCATTCTTAGGAACCCTCAAGGACAATTTCACAAGAGACTATGCTCAAAATCTGAGGTTCAAATTCCTAAGTAAAGGCTGTTGATTCAGGGCTCAATGCAGATTTCCCAGCTTTAAGGGGTGGACCGGTAGGGCCAACTGGCCAGCTGCTATGCTGTTATAGGAAAAGGAGCAGGACTTCAGCACTTTCATACAAGAATTTATTCCATAGAAGCTTATTTTAGCTTACTTTAAAGGACTAAAGAAGTAATTGTCAGATTTTTAATGTTATTAGCAGCAACGGATTTCTTAACAATGGCACTTTTCTCTGCTTCAATTTATCCCTATAATAAAGGTGTACTCAATTAAATTCCCATGTTCCCAAAGCTAATGATGGGAAGATGTTTTGATAAATGTTTTTAAAGCTCTTTAGCTTCCCGGGGGAAAAAAAAATGCCCTTTCTCCCCCTAATTCCTTAAGAAAAGATTGAAAGACTCAGTAATATTAGGTCAAAATTTCTAAATATTGATACCCTTAAAAACAGTGTTTTAAGGTAAAATACATCAGGTTAGGTTATGGTGTGCATAGGTAAATATATTACATATGTATCTCTTCTTTGATTATAAGGTGAAGAACAAAAATCCTGAATTATGGAATTTCAAGTCTTATGGTTAGTGAGGTATTGATGCTATAATTAAATAAGTTGTTTCCCTTACTTTGTATAATTTGAATGACATTCTCAAATATCTGTCCCACAGGAGTAGTAGCAAGACATGTTTGGAGTTTAAATTCATGAAATCCTTTACAAAACAATGGTAACCTGTTCACAAAACAATGATCAAGGAGAAATGCTTTCTACTGATAAACAGGGCCAAATTCAGTCTCTCTAAGGAAAATGAACACAGACACACACACACACACACACACACACACACACACACACCCTATATTCAGAGCCGAGGTTTTTCTTCTACCCCCAACTAATAAAATCAGAAGGCAATGAGGCTGAGCGGCCTGCAGTTTGATGTCCTCAGCAGGATACGGGGAGTCAGAAGTGATGCTGTAAATCCAGCGTGGGGCTTCAACGCTGTGTGAAGTGTGGCCTGAGTTGCAGAGATTTCCCTTTGATGCAAGTTCAGTATATTAATGGGAAAAGCATTCACTTTTATTTGTCTATACTGTCTGCGACAGCAAGGCTGCCTCATTTAGCCTGGGCCAACATGAAAATGCACAGAGAAGCAATCTGTTGCAAATTAGCACAACTCTCCTTTCATTTACTAGCTAGTAATTGGAAGGGGTTAAGAAAGTGTAACTTATCAGATCACGTGAGTATATCTGCTTGTGTGGACAGCGAGCTTTCCCTGAATTTCCCTGTGAACCCTGAGGCAAAAATCCGTCTTAGATGTCCACTTGATCCAAAAGAAAACACCAACACTGGTGATATATGTACATTTCACTAGGTTTGAGATGGCAGTTTCCTAGACTCCCAAAGGGGGGGAATTAAAACCTTTATTTGAACCTTACCTTTCTTTAGATATGTTTTTACTTTCCCGTTTCCAAATTGTCTTGAAGTCACTGCAGAACTCGTACCACACCATAAACACGTAGCTGGGTGTGATCTCCTTCTCACCAGACTTTGGCTTCATCCCAAAATATCCTACTGTTGTTTCAAAACTGCAACAGGTAGGGGGGAAAATGGAGTGAGATAGAGAGTGAGAAACTGTCAACACTGAAACCTATGAGGGTAAGGACAGAGGACACCGGGGGCAGTTTCCCTTGTGCCTATTCTTTAATTCAGGAGCCTGGGCTCATAGTTATTACAGCTTGCTCTAAGTCTCAGAAAAACTATTTGCCAAGAAATGCAACTTTACTAGGGATACTCCTTGGGCATATTTTAACTATATAAAAAAGCAGGTATAATTACTGGGGGTATATAGCAGAACTTCTTGAGTTTGTTCTTCATCTCAGTTCTATGTCTTTGACCTGCCCTTCATTTTATGTGTAATGATTGCATATGAGGCTGATGGCATACTGATTCTGCAGCATCAACAGTAGTCAGACAGCCCAGTGGAAACAATCTGTTGAATGTCTCATGAAAAAGCGGAAAACTCAGTTCTATCCTTATTCTGGCATACACTGGCTTTGTAATCTTGGGTCAATCACTCAGCATCATCGACGCGGTTTTCTCAAGGGTGAAGTAAGAGACAGATCTTTAAGAGGGCAACATTTTAAAGCTTGACATAATACAAGAATATAAATTACTAATGTACAAAAACAGACACAGTTGTGGGCAAAGCAAGGTTTGGATGAAAAACCTTGAAAAATGATCTCCAATCTGGTCAGAAAAGAACCCAGGTTTTCCAGAGTAGATTCCTAGATAAGACCTACCCCATGAAGGCTCACAGAACACCAGACTACCTGGGCCTCCCAAGCAGCCCTTCTTGGAGGCACTAGCTTTGCAGCAATTTATAGCTTTGAACTCAATCTTTCCCCCTCACCCCCACCCAACCCAAGCCCCACAAGCTCATTTGCCATGAGCAAGAACACTTAAATAAATGGCCCCCTTTTCTAGGGTGTTGGAAACTAATCAAAGCAGGAATGGCTGGCCAGGTTTATTACTCAATGCTCTATCATCTGTTCAGACACAGTGTTTTTTTGTGGACATCCTGAATACTGATTTTCTAATGGAACTCTATTCAATGGCGATTGTAAAACCCCAAAGTCCCGTTACTATTACGGAGCATACTTTCATCTCGTTCTCAGTTATTGGGCAATATGTATCTCATAAGATTTTATCACATTTCACAGATGAACTGTTAATTGATTCCATGGCTACGATTAGGCGAGATCCAAGCCTGAGCTGCAGCTCTGAGTCCCATAAATTCTTTGTGCTTCTGTAAATAATAAATCTGTTTTTAATGCAAATTAAAACTACTGGTCAGGGAATTTTGGCTCCCAGTTATTAAAAGACTGGAAGTGCATAAGTGGAGAAAGGCAATAACTGCAGTAATCTCTTAAGGGACTTTATTATAATTCCAAACATACCAAATTTCAGCATTACTGGAGCAAAACCAGTAATGGAAGAAAGTAGCAATGTCTACACTTGCTCCAGACATAACTCTTAACTCTGTGGCAGTCAAAATGCTGATAAAAGCAAATATACACTCTACAGCATATAACTTTATTTCATTCAAAAAGAAAACTATAGTAATTGTAGCATGAAACTACATAAGCAGAGAGTTATGTAACCTATAGAAATAGGCCATGAATATCCTATAAAGTCACAGGACTTTAGAATTGGAAGTGACTTACAGGTTGACTTACTCAGTATTCTCATTTTACAGATGAGAAAACAGAGGTCTGGAATGACCTCATTCATTGAATGACCATATTCACTGGCAGAGGTGGGCCTAAAATGCAAGTCCTGGGATTCCCTGTGAATTGCTCTGTCTTCTCTCCCCTTCTGCAGCTTATGCTCAATAACACAGGCATTTAAGAAACAAGATAGTCATTCCCTTGTTTCTCCTTTAGACACAGTTGCCCTATGGATCACACACAACATGCATTACCTGGTTGGGCACATCGTTATTTTTTCTCTTCCTTTTGCTCACTTTCTACATATTTATTTGTCCATTGATAGAGAAAAGAAAGTCTTTAATTTTTAAAATTCAGAGGAACAAATTATCTTTCTGATTTCCAGCAGAATATACTGAAGTCCAGTTTTGTGCTTCATGGTTCACAACAACACCTCTGGCATTATTTGGGGTCTAGATTGTGAAACTAAGGTATTGCAAATCCCGGTGCAGTCTCAGAGAATGACAGTGTGGTTTACTGGTTATCACAGAGCCCGAGAAAAGCACACCATCCTCCTGGGCCCTGACTTTTCCCAACTCTAAACTAAAGCTAACCATTATCCTCCTTGCCTCTCTCCCTGGGGATTTATGAGGTCCTACTTGCTTATCCTCTTTTAAAGGAGGGTGAACACTACAAGAAATACCAAATTTCAGCATTTTTTTTTCCTTATGTGTTTTGGAAACTAAGAAAGCAAGTGAACCTCTTCAGAAGAACCAAAGTAAACAGGCCCAGAGGATGGCCTGGCTTCGCACTCAGCAACTTTGACAAAGATGAAGTTGCTCTGAGAATGTCCCTTATTTGATTTCATTGTTATACCTTTGTGTTTAAGAAAAAGCCAAACGCTAGAATACAAACCTACAAGAATCTGATAAGGTCTAGACTATTCTCTTCACCTAAAATTCAGTTTTGAGTCACAGAAGGCCAATTATCTTCTGAAATTTGGGCAAGAAAATTGCTGATATTAAACAACCAGAAACATTTTCTTCAACAGACAGGAAACAAAGGGTCAATCACACTATTTGAAGTCTCTGTTTGTCAGTAGATAACTCTAAAATAGCTCTTAACTTTAAAAAAGACTGATTTCTAATCATATGTTTTGCTTTATACAACTTTTTTTGTTTTCACTCCAAACTATTCCCTGACTCCTGTTTGCTCCGTTGTACTTCCTCGTCTGATCTGTATCTTTTTAATTCGGCCAAATGTTTCTAAAGTACAGACAATGATTACATCAAAGAGCCCATAGCAAAGTGAACTGTTTTACTTTTACAGTGCTGAGATGCGAAAGCGGAACATATCCACTTATTGTCTGACATGCTCGCCTTTAGAAACTGCTTAGGAAAAGCAAATATTCCTTAGCCTCAGAGTAAATGTTTCTCTTGAGAATAAAACATAAGAATTTACTAAATCTCACACGAATATTGCAACACTGACCACAACCTCCTTAAAGAGTGTGACCAAACAACTGTGGTTTCTACATTAAAGATGAGATCTAACATATTTCATGTATGACATGAAAGCTAGACTACCTTCACCGCAAAGCCACGGAAAACGCTGACAGCCAAAATTTATGACTCCCCCCAGCATAGCTAATGCATGGCAGCAGCTTCAGCCCCTCTATGGTGAGCCCCCTTTTCCTTAAGCAAGAGTCTTGAAAAAGTATTAATAACTGGACATCCACGCTGGAGGATGAATTTCTGTTTGGTCTGATACCAGCATGCCCTTATAGATGGTCTCTTGTCTATGTGCTGGATATTTCTATAACACAGACATGCCAGTTTTATGCACTGGGAAGGGAAGCCCAATACAGAGATAAAGGTAATAGAGAGGCACAAAACCCCACAAACATAACCATGGAATTTTCTTAGTTTTGAATGATCATGATAGGATGATAGTCATCATTCAGGAACTGTCTGCACTTAGAAAAGAGCCAGATTTGTCTTCACCTTGTTTTCATCAGCATTTTAATCTTATTGGTAATTACAGTGGGAAGCAGGGCAAGATGCTGGCAGCTGTCAAAGCAGGGCAGACAGCAGTGTATATGGGCTTTCAGAACTCTCAGAAATTGTGGCTAAAGAGGAGGAAAATGGTTCGTTTTGATATTTGTTTGTTTTCATTTAAATCCATAACTGAAGAAATCTTCCCCTCACTCATTTGTAAAGCTCTTTCTTCCTTATACACTGTTTCCTATCCCTAGCTTTCATTTATTCTTCTAGTGCTTTTAGAATTGGTACCCAGCAAAATTTATCTCAGTTTTCTGCCCTGAATATGAAAATGACTTATTTTGTTCTCATTCACCTTTTTAAGAAGGTGGGAGAGCAAAGTTGACAAACTGGTCAATTAACAAAAAAGAAAGACCCCTGAGGGTTCAGAACTGCTACTTACTGGGCTCTACTGGGTGGGGTGGGTGGGTCTCCTCTGGTGTTTGCTGAGAGAGGGCAGAGTAAGGAAGAGGCCTAGAGAGGGTGAAGTGAGGCTGAACTGGAGACCTCTGGGATCTCTCTCTCTCAATTTCTGGGGAGAATTTTCTGTATACTGTATAGCGGGCAGTCCATTCTTCCCACCTGCCCCTTGTTTACAGTATCCTCTAGGATCCGAGGAAAGGCATAATAAGTCTCTTAGGTGTTTGCAATGATTAATCTAGTTGCAATGCTAAGAAGGCTAAAGCTGTCCCTAACTTCCATAAAGTGGTTCAGGAGCAGAGTTATGAAGAGAGGCAGACAGACAGAATAGTGTCATGATATGTGTGAGAGGCAGGGAGTCACATCTAGATGATTCCCTGCTTGCTGAGGAAAAATATTGCCAAGTCCTGCTACAAGGCTTTCACTCCAGCTTCCGATGGAAGCTTATTGCTTATGGAGGCATGGTCTTAACAAATGGGGCAAAAGAAGGGCTAGTCAAACATTGTGCTTTGGGAAGCTAGCCAGTCACACAAGGACAACTGCCGTGTGACTCCACTTGCACGAGGCACTTTGAGTAGCCAGAGTCACAGAGACAGAGAGGAGAATGGTAGAGGAAGGGGGAATGGGAATTTGTGTTTAAGAGGTACAGAGTTTCAGATGGAGAAGATGAAAACGTTCTGGAGACACAATTGCATAGCATTGTGAATACACACCATCATCATCATCATCATCGCAAGAATGACTGGTCAAAGAAGAACTGGCGCCCATTCAGAGCTGCTTACCTTTTCTGAGCATTCTCCAAGTGGCTTTCTTCCTTTTTGTGCTCTTTTTTGGCTATGAAAGAAGTAAAAACAAAATGAAAACTATGTTCTTTTAGTGTATCCTTTACATAATTTCGCAGCTTCAATTACACGCATTCATTACAATAAGTCTGAATCCAGAAGTGGGGAGCCTCTTGTCCTGGAGACAACACTCAATTTGCTTCATCTGCCACCACTGCTTTCTTGATAACAGAAATAGCTAACGGTGGTCAAATGTTTTATAGTTTTCTCTGGGATACTTCTGAGAGTGGTATTAATAATTATACCTGGCCAGGTACAGAGGCTTACACCTGTAATCCCAGCACTTTGGGAGGCTGAGGTGGGAGGCTTGAGCCCAGGAATTCGAGGCCAGCCTGGGCAACATAGTGAGACCTCATCTGTACAAGAAAAAACAAGAAGTAGTCAGGCATGGTGGTGCACTCTTGTAGTTCCAGGTATTGGGGATCGCCTGAGCCCAGGAGGTCGAGAATAAAACATAATAATTTATGTTTTAATAGTGGCACCGTGATGGTGCACTGCATTCCAGCCTGTGTGACAGAGTGAGATCCTGCTTCAAAAAAAATAATTATTATTATAATACCTGGACAAAGACACAAATTGGAGCAATCATGGGTATATCAGGGCACATGGTCACTCTAGCTATAGCTGGCCTCTTTATGAGCCTCAAAACGTACACATCATGTTCCTCCTCACTCTCAACATAATAAATCCAGTGGCATTTGTGGCGCTTGTGCATGCATTCAAATTAATTCATGGGAATCCTTGCACATACTGCCTTGGGTCCCTTTGGCAGTCTGGGTAAACCTATGGACTCCTTTCAGAAAGATGGTTTTAAATGCATTGAAAAATCCCACATGAGATTACTAAGGAAATCAATGATACTGAGATACAATTGTGAATCCATATATTAAGAACCTGTGTTCTTTCTGTAGGGATTATGTAATTAGGCAGTTTCATTTTGGGGTGCTTCTTTTATATGTCCTTCTGTACAACCAGAAGATAATATTATCACATAAGTTAATATCACTCTTACACTTTTTAAATATAGGGGAAAATAGGAAAGTTGTAACAGAATCTACACAAGCCTTAAGATTTCTTCAGTTTGGGGCTATGATGATATAAAATGAATGAAAAATGAATCATATTTAGGGTTTAAGCTGTGATATGCCAGGAAAGGTATTTTAAAGGATTCAAAACATCACCATTTTACTAAGTCTAGCTCTGTGACTTATCGCCTGTGTGACTATGGGCAAGTTACTCATGACCAAATGCTTAGTTATCATCTGTCCTATGAGAATAGCCACAATGACTACTATCATATAGCTGCTATAAAAATTAAATGATTTGTGATCAGTCTTGGCAACATAGCAAGACCATGTCGCTACAAAAAATATCTAAAAATTAGCCAGGCGTGGTGGTGTGTGCCTGTAGTCCCAGCTACTCCAGAGGCAGAGGCAGGAGGATCTCCTGAGCCCAAGAATTTAAAGCTGCAGTGAGTCATCATTGTGTCACTGCACTCCAGCCTAGGCAAGAGTAAGACCCTGACTTTAAAAAAAATTAAATGAGATAATATATGCAGAGTGCTTAGCACATAATAGGTGCTCAATACAGGGCATGACAGATATTATCACATTATTATTATTATCATTGATCATAACATGTAACTTTTACAAGTTGCTCCCCTGCTCAAACCTTCCAATGGCCTGGCTTGCCATTACCCTTAATGTTCTAGCCAAAGTCTTCACCTTTCTCTAGAAGGCCCTGAAAATCTGCTCCCTGGGTCCTCAGTGCCATCGCCTCCTCTTTCCCACACTGGCTCCTTTCTAACCTCACTGGTAGCTCACTGTGGCTTGAGTACATTGAGTATCCACATCTGAAGATCTTCACTCTTGCTGTTCTTCTCCCTGGAACATTCTGTCCACCGTCTGGGCATGACTGGCTCCCTCACTGCATTCAGGTCTCAGCTCAAGTATCACCTTCCCTGGCCTCACTAAGAAAAGATCATCCCGCTGGGCTCAGTGGCTCAGCCTGTAATCCCGCACTTTGGGAGGCCGATGTGAGTGCACTGCCTGGGCCCAAGGGTTCGAGACCCGCATGGGCAACTTGGCGAGACCTCACCTCTACAATAAACATCAAAAAATCAGCCAGGCGTGGTAGCGCGCGCCTGTAGTTCCAGCTACTTGGAAGGCGGAGGCGGAAGGATCGCCGGAGCCCAGCAGGTCGAGGCTGCGGTGGCCGGGAGCGGCCACTGCACTCCAGTCTGGGCGACAGAGTGAGACTC
>CAUYQG010034200.1:0-33153 GCA_963574415.1 Tarsius wallacei | reverse complement strand
TATTGTAGAGATGAGGTCTCGCTTGCCCAGGCAGGTCTCGAACCCGCGGGCTCAGGCAATCCACTCACCTCAGCCTCCCAAAGGCGCGGGATTACAGGCTGAGCCACCGAGCCCGGCTGTCATTCTGTTTTTAAATATTATGATATTAATTTGTTTTAAATCTTCTCTCAAAATATTTTTGGATTATATTGCATAGATGCTTGGATATATTTCAAATGAGTGTTATGGGAATAATATCTATTAGGTAAAATAATAACTCAAGATTGGCTATAATTTGATACTTGTTGAAACTGAGTGACAGATATACAACAGTTTCTTATATATATTTTTTCCATTTGGAATACGTATGAAGTATTTTTCCATAACACAAAGTCTTTTTGCTTTTTAAGGTGAATCTTTATTGTTACAATTTATTATTGTTCGTATATTGGAAATTTATTTAGTCAGAGTTTATCGATAGTAAAATTTTTCAGTTTTCGTCTGAAATGTTTCCAGTCTCAATCTAAAGATTGTTTTGCTCTCTTGATAGTAGTACATGGAAAGGAAGAAGGAAAATGAATTTCTCTGTTTGTCTGTAACATCTCCAATTTCGACTGAAAAAAAATTTGTTTAGAGGGTTAACTCCTCCCACCCTTCTGGGTAATATTACATTTTCTAGTCAAATCCAGAGAAGATTTTGCACGATGGATGGGACATTTATCACAAGAACTGAGGTTGACCTGATAAAGTAAGTAAAATATACCTTGGAAAAACTGATCTGGTACTTTGAATAAATGGTTCACTTATGTGACTTGTAGGTAAGTAACCAATGCCGCTTTCTGGCATGATTAGGATGCCTTAAGATATTTCGGAGTTTTTGAGACGAGAAGTGTTCATCTAAATTTACAGATATTGCAGGCATAATTTGAAAGTGAGCCTCTGGCTTTACTTCCTAGCCTCCAGAGGCTTTTAAAAGTCTAATATAATATTTTTTTAATACAAAATTAAAGCAACAGACTTAAAAGGAACTTATATAATCAATCACTTTTTGCTAAATTTATGAAACGATCAGGACAAGTTTAATAAAACTAAACTTATGTTACATATAAGTTAGGCTAGCTATAATTGTCTTTGATAAAACTGGGAGGAATTGAGAGAAAAATTATGTTTCAAAATAAAACTATAGTACACTTATTAAATTCTAGTACACAGGTTTTGAAATTTTCTTCTTTACCTACAATTTGGACTGAACCCAAATTTTGTATGGTTTCCTCTAATGTCTGGCAATACACAAACTAATACTTCCATTTTTTCTAATTTTTTTGACTTGGAATCACTGAAATAAAACTATCTTTTTTTCTGAACCCCTATAATCTAAACTTGATATAATCTATGGAGAAATCCCCTGGAAACTTATGTACAGGCAACTTTTGTAACATACAAATTGCAATCTAGAAAAGTCTATCAGATTGCCCTTACCTTCTTCCACTCCAAGTGAAGATGATTCATACCCAATCTTGACTGACTGCCCTCCAAATTCTAAAGAAACTTGCTTATAATCTGCTCTAAACACTGACCTTTGTTTTTCTTCTTTTTCTCTATAAATGCCTCTTATTAAAGAACCATTTTTCTGCTCCATATAAAGGTTTTACTTTGATGGAACCCCTGCAAATGCCACTTCCTGAAATGAGTCACAACTGTTTAATTGGACTGACCTATTCCCAAGAAACAGAAACTGGTTTAATGAGATCTGTTGCCACTCAGCTACCAACCTATTTTTTTTCCTCTCTGCATCCACCAACTCAGCATTTAGTATGTGAAATTTTTAGAAAGATTTCAGCTGGGAGAATGTTGGGGTGCAGAGAATGACATCTCAAAGTGTGGTGATTTGGCATGATGAGTGCCTTTCAACTGAAGGAAATTTGAGGACCTTGTTTCTTTCCCCCACCCAAGCTCAGGGAGGAGCTCTCTCTGGAAATTCTTTCATCGGACTAAAAAAAAATCTTCCAAAAGAAATGCAATTGTCTTAAAACCTCCTCCCTAGGAGTCTCATCAAATGGTCTTTTCATTTATTCTTTTGAGGGTAGCTCCACGAGATAACCTGGTAGATTCTGTCTGTATAATGAAATAAACTTTGCTCATATTAAAGTTCCATTCCTCACCTTCCAGCAATTTGCAACCACTCCCCCAGAGCTCATAAGAATTTTTATCCCAGATCATTGTCTGTTCTTTGGGTTAATTCAGTTTTCATGAAAAGCATTTATTATCCACCCAAATTTGTGACATACATTATTTTCCTTTCTTCTATGAAGATGGTACTTAAGCTTCAGCCATGTGTTTTTTCTTTGAGTCTCATATTTTGAATGGTTTCTGTGCATACTTGCACGTAATAACTTTTATGCCATTTTGTCTGTTGATATATTATCATTTTCTTTCAGCAGACTGGAGACTTCAGAGGGGAAGGGGAAAATTTCCTCTACTTCACACTGTTTGTGTTTGTGTCGGGGGGCAATGGAAGGGTTGATATAAGTTAAAGACTTTATAGAATAAAGAAAAAAAAATGGAAAGCATGAGAAGTGTGAAAAAACAAATAAAAATAAATGATTAATCTAAGAAGACAAATATTCAACAATAGGAGCTTAAGAAATAACTAGAAATTCATAACACGAATGAGAAGATATAGAAGATAATTTGTCAAACATATGGCAGAAACCTTCCAAGTGCTCAATAGCATGAATTAAAAGGAAGAATACCAAAACATATCAAGATATCTCTTTAGAACACTAAGAGTAAAAAGAAAATGATAATAAAATATTTGTTTAAATTATAACGTCTTCCCTGTAGGGGAAAAATAGTTTGGCTATTAAAAAACAAAAATCAGACTGACATCACATGACTCATAATGAAGACCTGAGTACCACAGGGGTTATTCTGAAATCTGCTGGGAAATGGCTTTGATTAAAAAAGAAAGCTCAACAATTTATGCGTCAAGAATCTGAACACAACGTAGATATTTTCAAATCTGCAAAATATCCTATACCCACTTGTAGGAAGTTCTTTGAGAATGAATAAAGAATCAAAGAAAGGAAAAAAGAAGTTTTTGAAAAAAAAGAGAAAAAAATCACCATCCATATGTCAGTAATATTGTTTTACTTTTAGTCATCTAAGAACGACATCATCATGCCCTTTAATTGAGTTTATAGTCTGCAAAATACTTTAAAGTGTTTAATTTTTTTTTCGCTGGGATGGCTGTGACTGATACATATTGGTGATTTTAAAATGTACATCTCTGGTCATGATCTCTCTTTTGATCTCCAAATTTGGAAATGTAATTGTCTACTTGGCATTTCCCATTGGAATTTATTGTAGGTAAATCAGATTGAACACAAACAAAGCAGAACTTTGAATTCTTCTGTCCTTTCTTCAACCTATTTACCCTCTACATTTCTATATCTAAGATGCTATACTCTTCTAAATTGTTAAGGGACAATATAGGCGTCATCTATCCACATCCAGGCCATCAGCACATATCATTGTGTTAATGTCCAAAACATATCTCAAATCCAATCACTTTTCTCTATCTCCACTGTAACTGCCACAGTCCCAAATCCCATCATTATTTTCAGGTTGAATTCAATAGCCTACTAACTGATCTCTTTGCCTCATTCCTGGTACTTATTGTCAATTCTCCACAGATTAAGAGAATGATAAGAATACTACTACTAATAATAATAAAAAGAGCCATCTACTGGCTTTCCTCAATAGAATAAAATCTAAATTTTGTGACTTTGTTTTGGCTTGTGCTTACCTGTCTCTATGAAGATGTCTTCTACATTATACCCGTCTTTTCCTTGCTTAAGCACTTCTTTCACCTTTTAAGAAATTAAAAAGTAAAAGAAGAAGAAAGTAGAAAATAATGTTGTGTAGGGGCCTACACTAAAAGTCCTTACATCTTACTTTGCTTTGGCTTACTTTTCTAGTCAAAGAGATTACATTTTAAATGTCAACATTTCAAGTAATTCTGCTTGTGATCATTTTATTTTAAGTATTTCTGTCCCATGTCTGGCCAAGTAAGTCTCTATTATCCCAAAGTGTCTTATTTCTTCATAGTATCTATCTTTTCTCTGAAATATTTTTTAAAATGTGCTTATGTATTGTTGTCTTTTCCACTAAAATGGAAGTTCTATGAGAATAAATGTATGTATTTATTTAGTTAGTTATTTTGCCTTGCCCAATTATGTTCTAAATCCTAACAATTAGAATACAATAGCATTATGGATTAACTAAAACATTTTTTTAATTTAACACCAGAATGAGTGAATTAATGAATGGTTCACCCAAATGTCAATTACATGTCTTAATCTCTTTAGTGACAGCATTATTAAAATTTTATTTTTATTACTTTCTATATTAATAAGTAAATGCAAAAAATCACCAAAGGCAATTTCTAATTAAATATTACTGTTGTAAGATAGTAATGATTTAGTTGATGTTACCACTAAAAATTTCCTAGTACTTGGGTTAGTTTCTTTAAAAGAAATCAGAACGATACAGTTATTTTTAAACTTTCAAAATTAGAAAGAGCAATACGATTTGTGCCAGACATTCTGCATGAAATACCACTGCAAATTCATGCCTGATTTAGTGAGTGAAGAATGCCATTTTC
Organism: Tarsius wallacei; assembly: GCA_963574415.1. Classification (NCBI taxonomy): domain Eukaryota; kingdom Metazoa; phylum Chordata; class Mammalia; order Primates; family Tarsiidae; genus Tarsius; species Tarsius wallacei. The sequence continues at coordinate 28,508 of CAUYQG010034200.1, read as the reverse complement.
TCCAGCATCACCATGATTTGTGGAGCATAGAAAAATAACAAAACTAGCTTTGGAGAGGAACACAAAGGAATTTTATCTTTATCATAAGTTTGATGGAAATATTTAAGTCCCAGACATGTGGTAATGTTTAGAGGGAAAAAACTCATTTAAGGTTTTATGATTTTCATACGTAGAAATGTTTGGAATGTTTTTAGGGAAAATGAATTTCTGCTAATCTGTCAGAGTTTTAAACTCTGGTAACTGAGATTGGTTTCCTTTACATTACTGGGAATATATTTCCTGAAAATTATTAGTATTTTCGAAAATTCCTCTTGATGTCATTGAAAAAGGGAGCAGGGCAAAAATGGCAACTAGTACTTGTCAAGAAAACTGAAACAGAGAAACCTCATATAAGATATTCATGAAATAAGTCTTATTATTTTTAAGAATAGAAATTACAAGCTTTTGAGATGTTTATATAATTATTCTTTATAATCAACTTTAATAATTAAAACTAATAATTGAAAAAGTGACGGATGTACCATCAATTGTAAACAATCTCAAAATCCCATCAGCCATGCTACAGTCAATTAAACCGTTGCACATAAATGCAGCAAGAAAGACTCTTTCCAATGCTTCTTTCTCAGACTATTCATGAGCGTAATAGACCGTGCTATTTCAATGCAAAATGCAGTCAGTTCTTTATTATCCTCACTAATGGTGCAGATAATCCAAAGTGTTAGATAATCCCCAAACCATTTATTGTGGCATAGAAATAGACCTTTTAAGGTTAAAAAAATCCTTCTTAAAATTGGGGTTGATTTATCCACGGAGTGTAGAGACAACTGAGACCTTTCTGCCCTTGCAGCCAGTAGTCAGGAATGAGGGTTCTTCTAGTCATTGATTAACATGGCAACTTTTAGTCCATATTTTTATTCAGTAAGGCGTTATTTTGCACCACTTTTGTAGCTTATTTATTTATTTATTTTTACTTACATTTCCAAATAAGAAGCAGGTGCATGCTTTTATAAAAAGCAACAGACTCAAATTACTTGTTAGATTTGTCATCCTACACTGGCACTAAATAACACTCAAACCTTTGAATTGTCGTTTGAGAAAAAGAGCTGCACTTCAGTATTCATCTTCTCTCTTCCATAGCAATCTTCTCTGCATTTTATCACATTTACCCTTAAATGTGTATTATTTTATTTAAACATCAGCAAAATACGTCTTCATTGTAAGAATCTTTATATTACAGAACCGTGAAGTTTGGGGGGAGGAGACAATACAAATTCATTTATCATGAAAGTTAACTGAAAAAAATACAAGAACCTGAAGAAATCAAATAAGTTGCTGAAGGTAAAAAAAAAAAAAGTAGAAGAATTGATAGCGGAATGTTTTATTTTATTTTCTAAATACGCTGTCTTATTCTTAACAGATGAATGCTACAATGTTCGGCATAACGGTAGGTAATCCTATATAATTTTCTACTTAAGTTTAAATTTAACTTTTAGGTCCTCCTTCCTCTGTGTGTTGTCCCACTTCAAGAATAGTAAATTTTGGCTGAAAATTACTTCAACATTTTCTTTTTTCTTTTTTTAGATGGAGTCTCACTCCATCGCCCAGACTGGAGTGCAGTGGCCGCTCCCGGCCACCGCAGCCTAGACCCGCTGGGCTCCGGCCATCCTTCCGCCTCAGCCTTCCAAGTAGCTGGAACCACAGGCGCGCGCTACCACGCCCGGCTGATTTTTTATCTTATTGTAGAGATGAGGTCTCGCCAATTTGCCCAGGCGGGTCTCGAACCTGCGGGCTCAGGCAATCCACTCACCTCAGCCTCCCAAGGCGCGGGATTACAGGCTGAGCCACCGAGCCCGGCCAGCATTTTCTAATCTTAGTTTTGTTTCCAGAATTGAAACTCATGGACTTCAAGAAAAGAGAGTTCAGAAGTGAGCTGTATAGCTGAGGCTTATCAACTGAGAATTTCAAATTAATTATGGGTAATAACAGTTTAAAAAATCAATCATTGACTGGAGATCATTTCTCCTTTTTCTTCTGTGCAACTACAGACAAATGTGTATTGAAAATTACATTTTCTATTCAATTATACCTAAAAATGTTATGCCCAGTTGAGTGCTTAGTCTATATTCAGAGAGAACAATTAGAAACCTGTGTCCACAATTACTCAGTTTAATATTTCATTGCATACCAATGCTTAAAAAAGAGGGTTTTATCTAGGCCACTGTTTAAATGAGAATTTGCATAATTAAAATTACTGCATATTCAAAAAAGTTACACTGATTTTTAAAAAATTGTTAATATCAATTAAAAATGATATTTAAGTCATGAAAGATGTACACAAGAAAAAAGTTTACTCCCAACTAAAAATTGTATTAATGCTTAATAGTATAACCCAAAGAGTCATACACATAATTTTAGGCAAAGCAATCATATTTTTAACTAAATACTCAATAATCTTTTAGAAACTGTCTACTACAATTATCAAACTAATGAATATCTTTTTTTCTTGTTCTTCTTTTACAAAAGGAGTTCTCCTGTCTCCTAAATGCGGTAGAAAAATGGAAACATGTCCCTTGAAAACACTCTCTACCTGCACCTCATGGTCAAGCGCTTTGTATCATTCATTTTTAGATACTATTAAGCTGAATCACATGAAGTTGGACCATTTTCGACCTAAGAAGTTTGAAAGTGTAGTTTTAATGAATGTGTGGTAAAGGTTCTTTTAGCATTGGAAGACTAGAAAGCAAAATGATGTCTTTCTAAGGTGACAATCATCAATAATAATAGATAGCATTTATTGAGCTTAGCACATTCCAGATGTCTTGATATTAAAGTAAATCACTTCACTCTTATCACTATCTAAAAGTTATTAATGACCCTATTTTAACTGATAAAATAATTAATTTTTCAGAGGTTTTTAAGTAAATTAACCTGGAACACAAAACTGTAGAGTCAAAGGTTCTATATTCCATGCTTCTTTTCTGTTGTGATAAAGAAAATTTTTCTATATTTTAAAATAAACCCCATGTTTTCATAGTGATGAAACTACTTGCTTTTATATCTTAACAGAGTAAACACATGGAAACTCCCAGCATTTTCCTTCTGTCATCCAAAGAGCCAGAACTTAATATTTGTCTGGAGCACAATTCATGGATATTTAAGTGCCTCTTCGCTTCCATGTAAGGGGCTAGAAGAAATTGGTTGGGATTAGCAAGCACCTAAGACTAGCGTATCTACAAAATAAAAGAAAATACTGATGAAAGGAAATTCCATTGTTCTCTGGAGAAATTTGGGCATCTTTAGAAGGGGAGGAGGATTACTTAGTGTGAGGGTCATAGGAGGAATAGACAGTGGACATTGGAGGTGAGATGGTAACCTCAAGGGACCTCTTCCCATGCTTAAAAATCATTCAGGATACCCGCTAAAGGCCTGAGTCTTTAAAACAAACAAAATAAACTTTTGTATGATAGAATAGAACTCTGGAACACAAAGTCAGTGAATATTTTAAAGTAAAGTTATTTAAATTTTATCTGGATCCTTTGTCATTTCAATTCAGAGAAAGTGGCTGAGTCGTATGGTAAGCATTATAGGGGTTAACACTCTCTGAGGGCAATTTAATAGGCATCTGAAGGCATATGTATTTCAAACTACTTGAAAGCAAAGAGGATCTACTATTAGTAATGTTTAGTTGAAGAATGTGTAAGGGAAATCCCTCAGACTTCTCCCTTCGGGAGGAAAGGTAAAGAAAAATGCAAATGAGAAGAAAGGAGAGTTTATATCAGGCTAATTGCTTCTAGGGATTTTATTTACTACTTCTTTCTCTCATATTGCTAATTCCCCTAACAACCAAATGCTCTGGTAGTGTTGTTTTAATTTTAGTACCTCTTTTTGTGTATTAAAATTAAATAGGTATTAAAATTGTTCAGTGTTACTCACTGAACCATCCTTCACAACTTGGCTACTTTACATACTCTAGCATCTATCAATAAATATGTTCTCACAAGTAAATTTAATAATTTTGTTGCTGCCAAGTCTAATGAACACTTTTCAATTGTTACATTTCTTGAATTCTCAAAATCTGACTGTTCTACTTTTGGGGATATTATCTTACCCAGATTTAGGAATAAATAAATTTTCCTGGTTCACCTGTTATTATTCCAGTTGCTTCTTTGTTTCCTTTATGGCTTTTCTCTTATCCCTTTCTTCTTCTCTTTTGAGATAGACTCTCCTTGGAAAATTTCATGTAAGCCTATGATTTCAATAAATTCTGAATATAGATTTTCAGATAGACAGATTTAATACCCCCTCTCTTGGGTGCTGCATGGCCCCCTTAAACAACCTGTCTAAAATAAAACTCAGTATCTTCTGTAACAAATTTACTCTGCCTTCTTTGTTTTCTAAGAAGCTTACTGATGATTTTATCCATCTATATAATACAAAGCAAAACATACAATAAAAAAAATAAAAAGAAGAAAAAAGAAAAAGAAGAAAAGAAAAGCAGTTAACAACAGCCATTTGACTTGCATCTCCCCTTCTAATTCCTTAGGCTACCAAATTCTATAAATTATTTTTGCTAAATAGTTCTCCAATTCCCAACAAGTCTACTGATTCAAATAACTGTCATCTTTCACTTGAATTACTTCAACAATCTTCTTCCAATGCAATCTTTCGTCTTCCTACTCGGTTTTTACACCATGTAGAGAATGATGCCTCCAAAAGCATATATTTGGCTGAATTGCTATCTGTTTAAAAAGTCACTCACTGGCTCTTCATCATTCATTTACTGATATCAAAATGTGACATAAGCTGGTTCCTATTTGCCTTTTTACTCACATCTTTCGCTATTTTTCCATCTTGTATATTTAACACTTGTCAGTCATTCAAACATGTTACTGTTTTCCCAGTCTTAGAGTACATGCTCTTTCTTCTCCCTAAAATATTCATCTCCTTTCTTTGAACCCATCCCTCTATTGCTTGTGAAACAACTCTCCACTTGGGTATCTTTTTTTTCTAGGGAAAAATTCCAAATCCTAGTCTAGGTTAGGTTAAATTTAGTCTAAATTGAAGAGTCCTCTAATGTTATCCCGAATTACATTTATTTTTTAACCCATCACAATATATTTTAGCTGCCTCTTAACTTTTTTTTATTTTGTTAGACCTTAAGGAAGCATACATATGGCATGGTATTTTCCTTATTTATCATTGTTTTAATTGCTCCTTTAAAAGTGTCAAAACATGGTAGGTGTTCAATAAATATTTATTAAATGGGTAATTGATTGATATTAATATTTTCTAAAAATTTACAAAAGCAGCCTCAGGAAATTTACTTTCTAAAAAAAAATAAAGTATTTGGCCTATGTCAAAGGCAACCAGGCTAGCTGGCTCACGCCTGTAATCCCAGCACTTTGGGAGGCTTAACCAAGAGTATCACTTGAGCCCAGGGGTTTGAGATCAGCTTGTATAACACAGTAAGACCTTGTTTCTACAAAAAAGTTTAAAAATAGCCAGGGATGATAGTGCATAACTGTAGTCCCAGAATTCAGAAGGCTGGAATGAAAGGCTGGTTTGAGAACAGGTGTTCAAGGCTGAGGTGAGCTGTGATCATGCCACTGCACTGCAGCCTAGGTGACAGAATAAGAACCTGACTCAAAAAAAAAGAAAATAAAAAAGGAAAAAAATAAAGATAACCAAATGCATTAAATGCATTAGTTTTCCTTTTAAGTACATTCAATATGATTTCATGCTACTGAAGAGAAAATTATGCCTGGCCCCTTCTGAGTCTTCCATGTCAAGCCCATCGAAGGGTATAGATTGAGTCAAATAAACAATGGTAAAATAAATACATAAGTGTAAATGCAAATGATATAAACAAAATCTATAAAATATGTTATTTTTCTCTGAATGCCTAAAAAGTATCCCACTAAGGTTAATATATTGTGAAATTGGCAAGCTGCTTTGCTGAAGGATTTCTAGGGTACTGATTGAAGAAGCACATCATTACAAGGTAAATTTGGGGTCGAACTTCAAAATTCAAAACTGTGTAGAGACTTTGTAAAAATTTAGCTTAAGACAATATTTTACATTGATATATTTGAGCTCTAATTTGGTCTATAAAAGACATGCAGAGGGGAAAAAATGGCTAATCTATGCAAAATGAATTTTCTCCTGGTTGTGTAGATGGAAATACAGGTGAGTGTTTTTGTAAAAGGATAACAATAAATTTGAATTGGATCGACACAGCAGTTAGAAGTAATTAAAGACTTGTGTATATACTCATCACACATACAGCCTCCAAATGTACATGTAACTGGTAGGAAGGTTATAATTCAAACCAGTGAAAGTCAGAAAGTTCAAATGCAAAGATAAATCATAATTTATACCATTGAGTTTTCATATCCTTTCCTGGTTCCTTCTGAAATTCCTCCTGAGAATCTTAATTCAAAGCTCTGTCTGGAAGAGGTAATCCTGAGGAAAACTAAAATTCTTTGTCACCAATTAAGCAAAGAAAATTCCACAAGACCACACAAGTGTGGCGTGACCATTTCCAGCAACATAATGTGGAAAGCTGTGTACTAAGAAGAGTAAGACAATTGTATTATACAACTACAGTACATCTACCTAAAATGGAAGCTATTCTGGCATGTCTTGCTTACTGTGGAAGTTATTTTATTTGGCAATATGCTAAACAATACATTTGGGATATTTACAAATGAGTAAAACTCTGTAGTGCAACAACCACAGTAAAATCATTGGGAAAAAAAAAAAGTATTCTATTCTTTAGGATAGTAATCTCTATGAATTTCTTTAATATAAAGTCATTATTACAGCAAGACAAGGGCTTAAGAAATTATTAAATGTCTTTTCCCCCTTACTTAATCATATTAGTAATCTAAGTAAAACCTTCTAAATGCTTTCTGAAGTTATTGATTCCCCTTGTAGAAATTGTATCTGAACTATATCATAGAGTCATTAGCAGGTAATGCAATGCCTTACAAATTATGTACTGACAGAATTTACTGGTGAAGTAACAGAATCAGGACACATTGGCCATTTGCTCAACTAATTGTTGCTACTGTGTGCATTTTTTACTGCATACAATCTCTGCAAAACAGTTTTTAATGAGGCCATTAGTCTTTTTCTTATATTATTCCCCTAATTCCCTTATATATTCTTTAAAACCCTAATCAGCAAAATCATTCACAAAACCATTTTTTATAGTGAAACAGTTAGCTGCAATGTGGTATTGATGGACTTAAGTATTATACCTTTCATGTGTGTATGCTGTATATCTCAAAGTGAGTCAACTCCATATATTTGTTCGGTAAATAATAATAATGATCTTAATAAGGTATTATGCATATTTGATGAGTTTTTATGTAAAGCATATTTCCTAATATAGAAAATACACCACAAGCAATTTTTCAATTCTAGTAATTATCTTCCCCAGAATCTGTTAAAAGTAGGAACATCCAAGTGAATGCTAATGAATTATACATCAATGAATTTTTCCTGGAAAATCCCACACATCCAAAAGAGTTAATTGTGAATATAAAATAGACATGAAAATTAACTGTAATAAAGGCATTAAAACTATATACATGCTGGCCCAAAAAGTTAAAGATCCCAGTGAAAGGGGATAATTACAATTCAACAGATTTAAATTCTAGTTCCAAGGGTAACAAAAATATAGACTCAAATAGAATGATTCTAACTCAAATTTTCAGAGGCATCATTGTTTCTATGGAATGATACTACACAAATAGTATTTCTAGTTCATAGAGTTATTATCAACAAAATAATAAAAGTCTAGAGTTTATGTAAAACTCACATCTACACTTCATATTTTAAATAACAAAATACTTAAAATCTTAAGTTTTATGCTTTCATTTCGACAATATTCAAACTTTGATTTGGTAGAAAATATTCCAGTGAGAAAATGATCTATGAATTTTTAAACGGCCATAAGATGTGTTCACTGTAAATTCCTTCTATATATGCTGAAATTTTAAATGAGTCAAGCTAATTATTCATAAATCCAAGTACTATTAATGCATATTGTGCACATATATGCATTGGAATATAAACTGAAATAATATAATTATATTCTGTAAAACAGGCTTCAAAATTCATAAACAATGACTGAATTTTATAATATTTAGAGTCTAGATCTCTTTTCTGAACTTTAGCATTTCATGCTTTCCATTTGGAAACATATTTGCCTTTAACTTAACATGGGAATAGTCTCTCAACTGGACTCATTTTTTTCTATTCCACCTTTCTCCCTGTCCCTCACACAGTTTTTCACACAGATGTTAGAATGGATTGTAATTTATATATCTAATTATGCAACACTTTTGCCACAATTTGGGTAATAAAAACTACACTCTATACTTTAGCCTACAAGGATAATTGGATGTTATCCAGTCTCATTCCTCATAACTCAGTCATAAACTATTTCATTTTTCAGTTTCTTTGCAGGTGCTCTTACTTCTTGCCCAGGTTGCCAGTTCCTTCTCTGATATTTTCATTATAAATATTTACACATTTCCAGGTACATGTACATTTCTATAGTATCCTGCCTGATACTCTAGTCTGAGGCAGAGTATTTTTCCTAGTATAGTATTGAGTTAAGTATTTATATATTCAACTCCCACATTATCCAGTCAGTTACTTGATACAGGCGACGTTGTCTAGCTGACTATGGTACAATTGCTATCTGTTACAGTTCCAGGTATATGATAACTACACAAAAATATTTTATAAAAGGCACTTAGTGGGCATCTTATAATTTTCTCATCATACACGCTATACTAAAGCTTAAAGGAACAAATATCCAGAAATTTTGGGGACGAGGTGATGAGGGAAGTTGGTTGCTAATTCTAGTCAATCACATTCTGGGTTTTAATGATTGTTTTAAATATTAGTAAACCAAAAGTACTGAACACATTACATTTTCTGACTGCAAAAATAGATTCAAGAATAGACCTTGACCTAATGTAGGTCAAGAACTTAAGAAGAATTTAAGAGGTTTCCTCATACTTCTGAGAGAGCTTCAGGAAACAATTCTGTTTTCATTTAGACAATGTCATATAGGACATTTTAAATTTGTATTTAACTTTTTTTATCATCTAGGATTTATTTCATGGAAACATCTTAGATTTACATTTAGCTTATTGCTTATATTAATTTCAACCAAAGTGAGCCAGAATTCGGCTGACTTATTATATTTCAAATATATAGGTCTTATTTAACTTTCTAGAATCAGTCTAAAGTTTTACCCTCAGTTATCTACTTTTTGGGTTTTGCATTATCCTTTCTCAAATTCCTCTTTGAATTTTCTATAAGTAGCTCTGTCTACATCTCTTTTTGCTGTCACTTAATTGCTCTATATTTTGTTTTTATATAGCTGTTGTCACTATCATAAGGAGAAGCTCCATTTTCATAGAAACTAAGTAATAAAAAGACTTTTATCACACCTGGATTTCCTCCATTTCAATTGGTCAAATTCTGAGCATTTCACAAGAATGTTATAAAACATTATAAAAATATAAACATTCTTCATTATCTTTCTATTTTGCCTTCTATGTCACAAGGTGTTGTAGGGTTGCCTGAATTTCTCAGAATAAACTCTTATATTTTGACTGAATTACCTAATCTAAACTTAAATTTTTTCTTGCCTATGTCAAAACTAATCTGAAATTTTATTAAATTAAATCAGTAAATCCTGTTTATTCTGTTCTATATTCTTTAGTCAATAGATGTAATACCAGCTCACTATGAGCTTGGAGTCAAAGTTAGCAAACAGAAGAGAAGAGAAAAAATTACAAACTGTATTAAATGAATCTGAAAACATGACAGAACACTGGATGATTACCATTTTTATTCTGGAATTCCTCTCTAATGTGCTTTGGTAAAACCCATTTGCATTTTAATATACCTTGAGTTTGGTTTTGGAGCACTTGAAATTGTTCAGATAAACTCAGGATTTAATAGATATTTATATATCCCCATTTATATAATATATATACATATTATATATATTATTGATGATACAATATATATCTTGCTATCCATACCCTATCATTATTTATTTTAGGAAAGACAAAATATAAAAATTATGTGACTGATAATGTCTCCCTCAAGATTTTAAACATACTTTTTTATGGCAGAATAATAATCTATTGTATAGCTTATATTTCATTTTGTTTATCTATTAATCAGTTAATTGGCATCGCATTTGCCCTATCTTTTGCTATTATGAATAATGCTTCTATGAAATGTGTGCAAGTTTTTGTATGCTTTTAATTCTCCTGGGGAAATATTTAGTAGTGGAATTGCTGGATAATATGATAATTGTATGTGTAACTTTTAAATAAGTTTCCAAACCATTTTCAACAGTAACTGCACCATATTATATTTCCATCAGGAAGATATGAGACATCCAATTTCTCCACATCTTCTACAACTTTTTCTTTGTTGTTTTAATTATAGCCATCTTAGTTGTTGTGAAGCATTGATAAACTTTAAAAACATTATGCTATATGAGAGAAACCAATGGGAAAAAAAGGTCACATGTTGTAAGATTTCATTCATATAAAATATACAGAATCCATAGAGACCAGACATAGGTTGGTAGTCAACAGGGATTGGATGGAGAAGGGAATTGAAAGTGGTTTCTAATAGAAACATGAGTTTTTGGTGGGATGATAAAACTATTCTAGAATTGGATGGTGGCAATAATTGCCCAATCTTGTGACACTACTAAAAACTACTAAATTGTTACTTTTAAATTAGCATACTTAGTTACACAAAATTTTATATTATGTGAATTTTATCTCAATAAAACAATAGAAAGAATCAAGGAAACAAGGCAGGAAAAAAAAGTATGACTCCTTTCTTACTTCCAGTGTTTTCTGTAAAGAAGGAAGAAAGAGGAAAAAAGAGAAGATAGCAAGATCTGTGTTATGACCACAATATTTCTGAATTTCAAAGGCTCAGCGTGGGGTAGTTTTTGTTCCAGTCTGGTAGTAGATCTGAAGAACTGGTGGCCCTTCATTAATACCGAGTGGACTCAGAGCAAATGCAGTCATGAATTGTAGATAAGGCAAATGTCATGGGGCTAACTTGTCCACTCAACCTAGCCCTCATTTTCATGTATGGCACCAAGTTGAGAGAAGACCTCCATGGGACTTTATAAACAGCAAGGTTCATGGAGACATCACAGAAGGGGCTTGAGTAACAGAGACAGATTCTAAAAATAAAATAAAATAAAATGAAATGAAAATAAAGATCTGAGTACTAACTAAAACGTAGTTAAAGTTTTGAAATAAGAGATTACCTGTAAATTATCTCACCAAAAAAGGCCTAATTTGTTTTCTCCTTACTTCCTCCGTTCATGAGGAAAATTAGAGCAATCTTATCAAATAAACTGTATTTTTACTGTACATCTGAGAGCATGTTGAGTGATATTTTTTCAGGAATACGTCAAAGAAATAAGTCTAATTTTCAAGGAATTTAAATAAAATATGTAAAAACTATACTAGAAAAAGGAGATATAAAATGTTTTTTCTATTTTCTGAATCAATAGACTAATACTACAGGGAGGAATACTGAGACGTAATAAACACATGATGATCTTAATAATAGTTTATCGGTGTAAAAGAAAGATGTCATTTGGTTAAAAAGTATGACCCAAATATTTGTTCTATATGTAATGAATCTATTTGCTTCATTACAAGGGAAAATAATTATATATTATAATTTGTTTCTTCTAGTTCACAAATCTCACTCCTATTGTCAAATATTCAAACACATTCCCCCTATAAACACATGCAAATCAAATAATTTTTATTATTTATAATTATTTTATTTTAAAACTTCTATCTAGACATAAAATATTTTCTATTAATAAAATCCTCAAATTATTGTCTAATTATTTTATGTTAATATATACATAATCAAAATGGGATGTGTCATAAAATAGAAAGTTGTTGTTTCTATGTAGACACTTGAAAATTTTCATGGATTTTCATATATGTATTTGATTGTCTAAGTCGTTATCTTTAATATTATATGATAAACTGAATATTATAACTTCAAATATATAGTACAGAATAATTTCAGACTAGTGAGCTGAAAGAAAAAAAATTAAAAATTGGCTATGAGTATGTTGAACTACCTAGATAATGCATTTTTAAGAAACCATGTTACTCTCATTATAAAAAACTTTGTCATTTACTTAAAGACTGCTCTTGTAGAGAGTTTTATTTTTTTATCTTTTAAATAATTTCCAGGAATGATATTTTGGTGTACCCATTCAACACCACCACCTGAAGCAACAACAAAATTATAAATATATTATATCAAAGGTTTTCTTTTACATATACCTAAAACATCTAACTGTATCAAAGTATTATTTCTTTAATTTCCTGTGTAGATTTTTGACACTGTAATAAGTTAAATTTTCTTTTCTCCCTATTCTAGAAAATAACATCCCTTTTTGAAACTATGAGTGAATATTTATTACACTACATATTCATTTTCTCAGTTTCTTCTTGTTTCTCAAGATAACTCTTTACTCAGCTTTTTTCAACACTTAATTTTCTAGAACATGTTGAATTATGTTACATTTTTCCTTTGTGTTTTCTAGCTTTTTCATGTTGTATAGCATCAAATTTCAGCGAAGTACTGCTTTGCTCTTGCCTATGGATCACCAAATTACAAAGTGGAGAAAACTGACTTCAAAACTAAATCGTGTAACAATATCTGGGTCATCTTTTCAGCAATATTTTAATCACTCTGTTGCTTAAATTTGCACATATTATTGATTCACTCAAATAAATTGAATAAAATACATATAAATTAATATATGATTGCTTTCTTATATGATAACTAACTTTACACATTTTTCCTTTGAGATATTCAATTGAAAAAAGCAACTATTTGATACACTTGATCATAATAACCTAAAACAAATATAAGACTAAAATAATTTAATGTCAGAAAATGTAGAAGGGGATTAGGTTGATTTTTGTCATGAATTAAAACTACTTGTTCAATTCATAATAAAAGAAAGGTAAATTCTTTAAACATAAAAGGCTTAAAAAATTTTTAAATACTGTCTTAAAAATAAAGTCTAATGAAAAAATTACAATATAGAACTAATTTATGGAGGTGGAATTATACATAGCTGCATTCATTCATATTCAACAAAGTTTTATGGTTATAGTACATAATATATGTCTGCCTTCAGAAATATTAATCTTAGAAATGTAAAAGAGTAATATGCTTTAAAAAGGAGTGTGCACCAAATAGTTTTATAAAAGGTTTTATAAAATAGTATTATAAAAGGTAAGGTGGTATCAGATCCACCTTATCTTTTGAAAACAACTATCCTTGATTTTATTTATATCATTTAAAATAAAAGATGGTACTCTAAATAACCATAATAACATCCTAAATAAACCTCCTGCTTCTTTCGAGCCTATCCTGAATTCAATATCTGAACAGCAGTCTGTTATTTTGTATTGTTTTTCATTTTTGTCTGGAGACATTTTTGGGGGATTTCTATTTTTAAATAGAGTAATTAGAAAAAAAACTTCTTATCTAGATTTTATTACTGTCAAGAGTTTTGCAACTTTCTCATTTTTTAATGTTATCCTTTTAATATAATGTGATATAATGTACATTCAGTGAAATGTAAAATTTTAAAATGCATAATTCGATCAACTTCATCAATTGTATTATTGTAATACGCACTTTTATTAAGATATTGAATATTACAGGACTCCAGAAAAATTTCCCCTGCCTCTTTCCAGTCAATACCTGCCACATATCTTACTACCGAGACACTGCCTTTATGATTAATTGTACTGTGTATTGATGTTGACTGTTCCCTTACTTCATGCAAATGTAATGCCTAAATACACATTCTATTTGTAACTGACTCTTTTCACTGGTCATGCTTTGAGAGCCAACTATGTAATATGTATCAGTAGTTTCTTTCCTTTTTTTTTTTTTTATGTAACTGAGTAACATTTCATTGTATGTCTATTACATAACTATCAAATTTCCTATTGATGGGCACTTGTTTTCCCAGTTTGGGCATGAATTAAGCTGCTCTGACATTCATGTTCAAAAACCGCATTGTACATAGGTTTTCATCTCTCTTAAATAAATACTTGGTAGTAAACTTGCTGAATCACAGAATGGGTGTAAGATTAATTTTAAGAGACATTGTCAGGCTGATTTCCATAGTGTTTTTAATTTGTACCTGCCCCTTGGTAAAGTATGAGAGTTCCAGTTGTTTCACATCATCTCATCTTATCTATCTATCTATCTTCCATTTATTGCTGTCACTATTTCTAATTTTAGCTATTCTAGTTTACATGTAGTAGAATCTCAATATGGTTTAAATTTTTATTTTCACTAATGAATAAAAAAATCATAAGTGCTTTTTATTTATTGGCCATTAGTATAGCTATCCTTATTTTTCTTTTTAAATATTCAATATTTTTTTATTGTTATATTGTGGAGTAGAGTTAAGGGTTAGGTACACAAATATGTCTCGTTCAGGCACCCTTGTTGATAAGAAGTGTCCCCCCATCCCCCTACTGGGAATATACCCTGAAGAACTCAAATCACTTTATAAAAAAGATACCTGTACTCGTATGTTTATTGCAGCATTGTTCACAATAGCAAGAACCTGGAAGCAACCTTGCTGTTTAATCCTTCAAAAGAGGACTGGATTAAAAAATTGTGGTACATATACACAATGGAATACTATGCAGCCATAAAAAAGAACAAAATCATGAATTTCGCAGCAACCTGAATGGAACTAGAGTCTATAATACTGATTGACCTCTCACAGAAACAAAAACCTGAGTATCACATGTTCTCACTCATATAGTAGACCTTGATCTTCCAACGTATTACCACGAGAAAATGACTGACAGTGGTGGGAAACGATGGGGGGGTGGGAGGGATAGGGCAGGGATTAATGGCAGTAAATACCTGTCTGGGGATGGGGGGACACTTCTTATCAACAAGGGTGCCTGAATGAGACATATTTGTGTACCTAACCCTTAACTGTACTCCTCAATATCACAATAAAACAAATATTATATATAAAAAATAAAAAATAAAATAAAAACATACAGACAATCATCACCTCTATTGATATACTCACTCTCAAAAATACCCACACAAAAACAGGATGTCTAAAAAACCTACCATTAAAATAACAGAAACAAAGCAGGTACAAAAATGTAATCAAAAACAGAAAGAAAGGGTGAAGAGGAAAACAAACAAACAAAAAAACAAGCAAAACAAACACGCAAACAAAAAAACAAAACTCACTCTTAGGTCTTTCCTGTAACTCCAACTTCCTTTCAGCTCTGGTCTCCAGCCCCTCCCCTCTGCTCTCAGTACAGGCTGATAGGGTTGTTCTCAGCATGGGTCAGATGCCCCACAGACTACTGTGGGAGGAGGGTGAATCAGATCTGGATTCATCCAGCTTGCTGTTGCTGTTGTCAAGTCTCCCACTCAGGTCTGATGTGTCTGTGCCTGTTCTAGCATGGGTGAGGAGCATCTGTCTTTCTGAGTTTGATAAGGAGATAACCTCTAGGTCCCAGGTTGGAGGGTGGGTAGAGCTAGGCGGGGCTATGCAGGTCTCTCCCTGGTCCTGGGACACAGAAAATGGCACTGGTTGGCATTTCCTCACCGGTGGCAGAGCTCCTTTCCAGCTTTCCCCTACCCTCTCCACATATCCTGGGGATAGCGCCACTCTGCTGTCATAGGTGATGGTGCAGTCGGGTACCATGTGGTAAGGATCAGTTGCTTTCTGCTGCCTCTTCTCAGGAGAGCCCCAAGAACAGCAGACAATCCAGTGCACTGGGGGCTCCAAATTCAGAGTGGGGGGGTTGCAGTCACCTCCAGAGGAGAGTCCTGGTGCATGAACCCAAGTCTCCCCTCAGATGGACTTTTACTCAACCACTAGCACACACCCACTCTTGCAGAGTCTTTATGGACACTCACTTTTACAGAGACTCTCACAGTTCGACCTGTTTCATCGCCATCTTGCTAGAAATCCTGTAAATGCTTTTTCAGTATCACTTCCTGCAGGATGTTTGCCAGATTGCCGCAAATAATAACCTCTCCTCCAAAACACCCTCATTTTTTATGATTATATGTATCTACCTTGCATAAGTTAGTTCCTTTGCAGAACTGGTAGTTCCCCAAGGATAAGGTTGGGATTCTTAAGGCATCTCTTTCTTTCCTCAGCACTCAGAACAGTATCTTATATATCATGTGTGTTATTTAAATGTTTGTGGGTTAACTGACTGACTCAATTAAATACTTAATCTTGGGTGATCAGCAGAAAAAAGAAAATACGGAATGCATAACTACCACTACAATAAAAAACATTATTGGACAATGACAAGAGGTTCACAAAATACTTGTAAATTGAATGATGTATTCATGTGAAATGACACATGAACCTTATATTTCAGGGAACATATATTCCTTAAACATTGTGCAGCTCTCAAAATGTTTGAAACATTTAAAGTTATAATTATAAGCCTTCCCTCTTTTCCTACAACTCATTTTCTTCCTCCTCTTTTTGTGTTACTTTCTTTCCCCAGGCCCTAATTCTTTTTTCTTGCCCAAAGGCAGGGAGCCTTTTTCAGGCAGGCAGCATGCTGCCCAAAACCCCATGCTCAAGTCCATGGAGACAGAGGGGGTCACGACAATTATATTAATCTGACCTCTTTCTTTCCATGTAGTCTCATTTCTGTGCCCAAAACCAACAAAATGGTATGTTTTCAGAGTCCTTACCCTTCAGGGGTAAATTTTAATTTAATCATTTAAAATGATAAGAACTACCAAGTTCTTGGTTAGCACAAAATATCTGGGGGATTGTTGCAACTATTTGGCAATATTCACTAAAGAGAGAGAAAGGTATGTTAGGCCAAACTGGTTATAAATGAAAGCAATTTTCATGGAAAATTAAAAACTAGAGCCTGACAATGAACTAGTACCCCAAAACACAATAACTTCTAAGAGTGCCATTTAAAGGAATTTACCTATCAGAATGTCTCCCTTTTTTTAATATTCTTTTTAGGAAACAAATGTGGCTTGTGCAAAATTCTAAATTATAAACCAGATTCCTACTCCATATATTATAATGGAAAAAGCAAATTCTTTGAATAGAGTCACCGATTTGGACCCCAGTTCTACAAGGCATTTGTTGGGTAAGTTATTTGGGCTCTATCCCCTTCCAGGTGTTGTTACCTGCAGAACAGGAATAACAACTCTTACCACACAGGGATGTTGTGAGAATTACTTGTATTCACATAGAAAAGGCACACTGCCTGGCACACTGCAGGTACTCAATTGCTCAGGAAATGGCAAGGCTGGGATTCTTAATGCAACTTTTTCTGTCATGATCACTCAGGACAGTACCCTATACATAGCATGTGTTCTATACCTGGCTTTTTCCCAGAGGCCCCGGGAGTCTTTCCACTTTTGCTTTCTTTCACTAAACTAGTTTTGTAATTTTCTTACTTGTGCAATGGCAACATAGTTTCTGAAATTCGGGGATCATTAGCCCCTTTCAGACCCGACAGTCCCTCACAGCAGTGCACATTCAGGTGGGGAGGTAAGTGTTGAGCCCTTGGCTATGATCCTCTCTGTCCTTGGAACTGAGAGGAAAATGCAAGACCCAGGGTTCATGATCTCACAGAATTGATAATCTGTGGACATGGCACATATGCCTATGAAACCACACACAAAAAATTGACCACTCATTTTTATAACCCCTTTTGTGCTTTCATAGCAAACCCTATTCTATCTCCTCTAAAGCTCCCAGTGACTCTGAGATAGGTAAGACAGGTATTAGTATGTCAGTCATAAAACTGATGAAACTGAGCCTCAGAAAGACTGAGCAACTTGCCAAGATCACATAGGTGCTTAGTGGCAGAACTCAGACTAAGTCCTGTGTTCCCAGTGTTCTTTCCAACACACATTAATCTTCCTGTGCTTTCTTCTCTCACCTTCTAACTTCTTTCTTAATGAGTCTTTAATGTACCCCAAAATGGGAGATTATCAGATCATTCACTCATTCAAAAGCATTACTGGATAGAAGAGAAGTTCCAAGTGAACTCAGACTACAGACGAGAAATGCAGCTTATGTTTTTTAATAATTTCACTCAATTTCTGTTTTTAGTACCTCCTTCACATGGGGTGGTAACTTATTTTCTATCAATTGTATACTCTCAATCTATTCAGGTTATGATAATTTTATGTATCAACTTGACCCGGCCATGGGATGCCCAAATATTTGGTCAAATACTATTCTGGGTGTGTCTGTGAGGATGTTTCTGAATGAAATTAACACTTGAATCCAAAGATTGAGTAAAGTAGATTGTCCTTTCCAATTTGGGTGGGCCTCATCCAATCTGCTGAAGGCCTGAACAGAATAAAAGGCTGTAAAAGACAGAATTTTTTCTCTCCATCAGATTGTTTTCAAGGAGGAACATCCATCTTCTCCTCTGAACTCAGACTCAGACTGAAACTTATACCATTGATGCTCCTGGTTCTCAGGCCTTTGGACTCAGACTGAAACTGTATCAACTATATCTAGGTTGATATAGCTCCTAGGTTTCCAGCTTGCTGACAGCAGATCTTGTATTTATCTGACTCTAACCACATAGGCCAATTCCTTAAAATAAATCTCTTTGTATAATCTCTTATTGGTTCTGTTTCTCTGGAGAACTCAGATCAAGATACAGGATTTTCTCTCACCTTTCACAGATAGAGTGTCTATGTTCCTGGAAGTACTTACTTAGGATCACGAGCGGGCAAGAGGAAACAAATGGTTATCGTTCCTCATGACCTATACGTCCACCAGCATCACTAGGTGCTCACATTCCTGGCAGGTTCCCTCTGCTTATTATCCTTGCAGATGACTGTTGCACTATAATTGTTTAAATTATCACAGGTCCCAGATCCAAATCTTGCAACCCTCTGAGGTATTTGGAAAGCACTTGACTGCTCCTTTGTCTATCCAGACATGCAAGAAATTTGAACAGCCTATCTCAGACCCACTAGTCTAGACACCCCACCTAGCCCCATCACTTGATTTCTCCAATGACTGGGAGACTCACAGGTCATTTCCACCTCAGATCTCAAGCAAATTAGTACTTTTATTGAGGATCATTCAGAGTTTTCCACTGTGTCTACTCCTTCCTAGTTTCCTCTAGCATTTTGCTTCCCTCGGTCTTTCGAAGCTTTATCTAGACAGAAAAGGGCAGAAGTGTGGGAGCAGGAAAAACCAGAGTGACCACATATTATTACTTGTACAAGAAGCTTGACTTTTGATCATCAAAAGCCAATAATTTGACTCATGTTCTCTGCAGATTTAATGACTCAACTCTTGTTTGTTTTCTGTGATACCATTTTGCCCTCACATAATAAATACTGCTGACCAAATAGAGAAAAATCTGAGGAGAGAAGAAATGAGGTCAAATCAGGATACAGTTGGGTAATATTTTGTATCTTATTCTGCACAGTGAGTTTCAGATATGCTGATGTGACAGTGGGGAAGAACAAGTGAGGGAGCAATATGAGAGATGTCGAGAAGGTAAAATTAACAGGATTCCTTATTTCTGTTTTTACAAAAACCTTTCTGCTCCTGAGGGTTTGTTTGTGAAAATTAAGTAAATCATTAGGTAACTTATCAAAACTGGCCATTTCTAAATAATGGAAAAATAGAACTGGATTCTATTCCAAACTCCCACATTTTAATTTTCTTCTCTCTCTCTCTTTTTCTTTTTCTTTTTCTTTCTTTCTTTTTTCTTTTTTTTTTTTCTCCATGTTTTGTGTGAGCTAAACAAGCTTGCCTACTTAGCATCCTTCACTGGTTTTCAGACCCATGCCTCTGCAAAGTCAATCCCCTTAAAGTACCTGTCATAATGAGAATGGACTTGAGCAACACTCAATTATCCCTGAGGCCTGGGTTGGAAGAACTAGAAGTTATTCTATCAAAGGCTGTGCCTGGACCTCTAGCTACCTTGTCAGCATCAGTTATCTCAACTGATATTAGAGGCAGAGCTATATGAGGTATATGAGTCAGGGAAGAAGGAGATATACGCATGGTCTGGTCCATCAGGCAGAGTAGGGGTCAAGAACATCCCTGCTGGGGACGATATGGCAGAGTGGAGAGAGGAGTGCACAGCTCTGAGATGATAGCCCCTCACTGCTATGTGTGCACATGTAGATAGTAGTACTTGAGAGAGGAAGGGCATGATCCAAAGGAAAGATCTAGTCTCCAGGAGAAGGGCCAATAGGAGCTAGGAAGGATAGCATCTACTACAAGTCTGAGATAGCAGGTAGGATGGGATAAGTGGAAATCAGTGCTTTGAATTGGATCCATCCTGGAGTGGGATACAGCTATAACTGGCAGCCTGTAAGCATGCCTAGAGTTGGTCTGCCTCACAGAAAGTGAGTCTGGTTCCTAATATGTCTTAATTCCAAGCACCAGTGATTCAAGAAGAAGAGTAGTACTGAGCTTGGGGCTATAAAAAGCTCAGAAATTTCATGAGAAAGGCTACAAAGCATAGAGGTAGGAGAGTATAGGCAGGCATCAAATGAATTTCTCTAGAATATAAACTCCGTGAGGGCAAGGATTTTTGTCTATTTAATTCACCATTTGGAATAGTGCCTGGTACAGAGTGTGCACTCACTGTGCATTTGTGGAAAGAATGAATGAAATTCAGTTCTGCCTTTGCCAGCTGTGTATCCCAGGGGAAAATATTTAGCTTCAGTTTTTCTTGGATTTGATTTTTTTTTTTCATTTTGGGTTATTTTCCCCACAATAAGTACTGTTATAGGCAGAATCTTGGCCCCTAAGACCTTCATCTCCAGATGTTATGTCTATGAATATGTTATGTGATACAGCAAAGAGGCACTTTGCAGATGTGGTTAAGGTTACTAATAAACTGATTTTAAGAGATGGGGATTACTTTGACATTCCTGAGTGAACCTAATGTAATTACATGAACCCTGAAAAGCAGAGATCTCTCTCCAATTCATAGCAGAAAGGGATGTCAGAGGCTTCAAGGCACAAGGGGGATTTGATGCAATATCACTGGCTTGAAGATGAAGGAAGACAAAAGTCAAGGAAATGGTGATCTCAATCCTACAACCACAGAAAACTGAATTCTGCCAGCAACTTGCAGGAGTTTGGAAAGGGAGTCTTCCCCAGAGTCCAACCAACACCTTGATTTCTGCTTGTGAGTCTCTGAGCAGAGGATCCAGTTAAGCAGGACTATGCTCAGACTTTTCAGCTACAGAACTATTGGACAGTAAATGAGTATGTTTTAAGCCACCAAATTGGGAATTTGTTATGGCATCAATGGAAAAGCAATATAGAAATATATAGAAAATTTGGATTATATATAAAATTCAGAGTACGTGTGTGTGTTAACATACATACACATATATATTGCCTGGCACATTCTAAGTATTAACAATGGTAACTAAAGCTGGTACCATGGCTTAAAAATGAATTTCTAGCTTCCTCCTTAACCCTTTCCTGGTGATCACCTACTAGTTCTAATCACTTCGTTAATTTTATAATACAATGCTCCCTATGAACCTAATTTTTTTATTAATTATTCAGGCAAGTTTATCTTGCTGAGGTTAGAATCAACAGTGAAGGACTGTTTGTGTGTGAAAAGACTTAGTCTACCAAAGCAGAGGGCCTCCATTGTTCATAAGGAGGGTTAGGAAGAAAGTTCAAAGAAAGTGACAACTAAGCCTGAATAAATGGCCCTATAGGCTTCCATGAAAGTCGAGGAGGGTTGCTACTTTTTCTATGCAGAAGTGTGTGGCCGGGCTCGGTAGCTCAGCCTGTAATCCCAGCGCTTTGGGAGGCCGAGATGAGTGAATTGCCTGAGCCCGTGGGTTCGAGACCCGCGTGGGCAATTTGGCGAGACCTCATCTCTACAATAAATCAAAAATCAGCCGGGCATGGTAGCGCATGCCTGTAGTTCCAGCTACTCGGAAGGCTGAGGCAGAAGGATCGCCGGAGCCCAGTGGGTCGAGGCTGCAGTGGCCGGGAGCGGCCACGGGACTCCAGTCTGAGCGACAGAATGAGACTCAAAAAAAAAAAAAAGAAGTGTGTAACTAGAGATGACTGTAAATAAGTGACACCCTCCATCAGTGATGTTTTCTACATGGTTGCTGGTGGTGCCCAAGCCTGAAGTTGTCAATCACAGCAAAGTTCAAATGCCTCACATTACGAGGAGAATTCTACAATGTCAGAGATGGCTGGGAGCCTCAGAGGTCATCCAAATTAGCAGTGTGCAATTTCAGAGAACAGAATCTACTCTACATGTTTGAGTAATATGAAATTATGACACTGAGTACTGCGTTGAGTAATGTTCCTCCAAAATCCATGTTCAGAACCTCAGAGTGTGACTTTATTTGGAAATAAGATCTTTACAAATATTTGGGCTTTTTAAAGGTGATACTGTATTAGAGTAGGCCCTGCATCCAGTGACTGGTGTCCTTATAAGAAGACTATGTGAGGACACAGAGACATACATAGGGAAGAAAACCATTTGACAACAGAGGCAAAGCTTGGAGTGATGCAGTGACAAGTCATAGATTTCTGGAAACCACCAAAAGCTAGGAAGTAGCAAGAAAAGATTTTTGCTAGCGACTTTGAAGGAAGCATGGCCCTCCTGACACCTTGACTTCAAACTTCTAACCTATAGAATTGTGAGAAAAGAAATATTTGTTGTTTTAAGCCATATGATTTGTGGCAATTGTTCTGGCAGCCGTAAAATAGCAAATACATAGTGTATTGAGTGCCTCAGAGAATTATTTTGCGTGGCAAGAGTGCTGAAGAAAAGACTGACCAGGACTTCAATTCTAGAAATAATCCCAAAGTCACACCGTAAAAGCAGTTAGCCAAAGGCATTACTGCTCCTGACTCACTCACACGGGAAGTCACAAGGAAGGTGCTACCATGTCTGCCAGCTCTAGGACCACATTGTGTCTGCTACTATGGGATGCTAGATCTACCTCTCTACTTACTTAACTCCTAAGTTAAGTCTCTATCAAGGGTATCAGATTAGTGTAACTGAAACATGCAACCTAGTTGTAAATGACCCACCTGGTGGTATAGGTTTTTACTCTCCAGCCTATGCAGCCAGGAAGGCACAAATAGAAAAATCAGAATCTGCATGAATCACAGTATACACCAAAGTGTCTAATCTTAACTCCTCATATAGATCCAGATTTAACTAACCTTGACTTAATAAAGGTTGCATGAGCCAGGCATTGTAATGCATGACCCTTCCATTGTCATTTTATTCATATCTTAAAAACCTTTTAAGACATCTATTATTGTCCTCACTTTATTCATAAGGAAAAAATGAGATGTTTAGTCTCATTGATTGTCTCTCAACAGTTTATTTAACACTCAATAGGTACTTATTGAATACCTACTATGTAACAGGCTCATTGGGAATAAACAGTAAACATGAAAGGCATAATTCCTAAATCATGTTGTCTTAAGTCTAATGAGGTTTTTTTTAAAACTCTAGCATACATAAGAGTTGCCTGATGATCTGGGTTTTCAGGTGGGTTGCTGAGCCCCCACTGCCAGAAGTCTGGGAAGAGAAACACAGTCTGGAGGCTGGCACACTATCAAAGTGACCATCTGAACCCTAGTCCCTTGATTCCAGGCCCAGGTGCTCTATTGAAATTTCCTCCAGGTGCCAGACAAGTAAAATAAATAAGTGGGGATAGCAGATATAAGTCAGTAGGTGTTAAGTCAATTACTTGTAATTGAAGACCCGGCAGGACGGCTGCCTGGTGAAACATTACACATTCTCTGATTATTTGGGGACTTTGTGAGCCCTGCAAGCTTCTCGCCCTCTTTTTTATCTGGTGTGAATCCAGGTGAGGAGGAGAACCCCCTTCTAAGCCCAGCTGCTCTCAGAGCATCTCTCTCACTGAATTGTAATTGCTTCTTGTCTGTCAGCTCTGCTGGTCTATAAGCACAGGAGGACTAGGCATTGTGTCTGCCTTATTCATGGTTAAAAACTGTGGACCAGGTACTGGAAGTTCTAGTACAAGAAATATTTGTGGAAGAGAGAAAAAAGGGAAGGAGGAAATCACTCATGTCCCTCCACAGTGAGGGAATCTATGTTCTCCAACCTTCCCTTTCATGGAGAGGAAACAGCCCCAGGGGCTGAGGGTGATCTGCACAATATCATTTGCCAAGGGGAGGTGGAGTCTCCTTTGTGGGGTGGTTGATTCTCCTTTGTGGACTGAATGTGTAGTCAGATTTCTTGGCCAAGCAGGAGGCAGCTCCCCAACTACAGGAGTGACCAGAGTTCCTGTTTCTCACCTACCACATTGCAGAGGCAATGTAAAGACATGTTTTTCCTGTTCTTTATTTCAGCAAATACTTCTTACGGAGGTTCTGTTCCAGATGTTTGAAGTATTAAGGTGAATAAACAAAGTTCTTGCTGACATGAAATGTATATTCTAGACAGATGATAAACAAAAGCACCAATAGGTCAACAATAATTACAAGTTATGGTAAGCACTAGAATGGAAAAAAGAAGATAATGTGATAAAGCAATAGGGTGATTACTTTAGATAGTTGGTCAGAAAACACATCCTGTGGAAGTGAAATTTAAGCAGAAACTTGTAGAATAAGAAGGAACCATGAGAAGACCTAAGAGTTTTCCCAAAAAAGTCCAAATGAGAAAGTATTATAGAGGGGAAAAATTTACTCTTTTCTTACTCCTTTTTTTTTTTTTTTGGAGTCAGAGTCTCACTCTGTCACCCAGACTGGAGTGCAGTGGCTGCTCCCGGTCACTGCAGCCTCGACCTGCTGGTCTCAGGCGATCCTTCCACCTCAGCCTTCCGAATAGCCAGAATTACAGGCACGCGCTACCACGCCCAGCTGATTTTTTGATTTATTGTAGAGATGAGGTCTTGCCAAGTTGCCCAGGCGGGTCTTGAACCCACGGGCTCAGGCAATCCACTCACCTCAGCCTCCCAAAACGCGGGATTACAGGTTGAGCCACCACGCCCGGCTACTCTTTTCTTACTCTTTTAAGAACAGAATAAATACAGTGTGTCGGGATCTTAGTAGTAACTAGGAATATGATAGAAGGCTGAAAACACAGGCATGAGCCAGATAACTCAGGACTTTATAAACTATAAAGAGAATGCAGTTAAGTAACAGCCTCTCGTATCTACTCTTAGAACTTCTGAAAGGAGTTCAGGCATATAGCCTGGATGGTGACCAGATAAAATAACAATGGCCCACTTGTAGATTCTTTTGATCCATACCCTTGAAGAGAAATCTAGAAGAGTCTCCTTTGCCCTCTGCTATCAATGGACACATTCCTGAGGACGCCCAGGAGGACTGACTTATTAAAATTAAAAACCTACTTTAAGGTAACAATAAGGAATGTAGTATAAAAATGACTGGACTCCTTGGATTCTATTCATCTTCATGTTCTCAATTCAAAAACACTGAAGTTATAATTCAATAGATAACTGTTCTTACTGCCCTGCAACCAATTCCACTTGGGATTTCATAATCCATCTTACCTCGATTCATTCCTGTTCTCTCCCATGGCACTCTCAGTATAGGCCAGCATGAATTAGCATAAACGTGGCCAGTCTATAGATGGGTGCTGGGTAGAGAATGTGTGCCCTCCATCAACATGAATTTGAACCACTGAATTTGAATGTAGCTAGCAAAGTGAGGCCTGTGTTGGGAGAGATTTTTAGAACGTGCTTGTAAGTTCATTACACCAGATGCCATTTTTTGCAAACCTTTATCTTGAAATAACTTCTGACATACAGAAGAGTTGCAAGGGAGAAGAGAGTTCTTGTATACTCCCTCACCCAGGTTCCCCTAATGTTAGCTCTCGTATAATCATGGTACAATATACCAGAAACTAAACTATAAATATTGTTCTGATTTCTCCAGTTTTTCCTCAGTTTCCAAAATGGAACTGCTAGAGCCAATGGGAATAAAGACAATTAGGATGAATAGAACCCAGTTTGGGACAAGGAAAGCCCAAGAGAGTGGACTACTGAAGAAAGTGGAAGAGGATGGAGGAAGCACACCTTCTAGGTGACTGCATAGGGCAGGGAAGGAAAGATGGCAGTCACCTCACTTCCTCAAGGGGAAAAGGGTGTCATGAACTTCCAAAAGTAGTCCCAGGCTCACCTTCATTTGAGAATTGAGGCCCTTGTTCACTTTCACTAGGCTGTCTAGCCCCTGGGGATCCAGAAGCAGCGTCTCTGAATGGGGGCAGTGGTGGCGACAGGGTAACCTCCCTTTGAGTGGCATCTGTTGCTGAGCACAGTCTATGTGAGAGTCTTCAAAATAGGTACCTCTTCAGTTTGCCAGTGCCAAGACCACACTATATGGAACCCAGCCCTGGGTCCAACATATTTGTCATGTTTAACAGAATTTGAGAAACAATGAGGAGCATTTGGGAGCAGAGGTGAATCAGATGAAGGAAAAAAAGTGGGCAGCTAAACTTGCAACAGATCACCCTGGCCAAGATGGATCAAGAAAACACATTAGTTAGTTGAGAAATTTAGGTTTTGCTTCTGGAGCCTCTATCCTGTTCCATTGGTCTATATGTCTATTCTTGTACCAATACCAGGCTGATTTGATTATTGTAGCTTTATAATAAAGCTTAAAGTCTGGTAACCTGATGCCTCCCACTTCGTTTTTTTGGTTTTTGGTTTTTGGCTTTTTTTTACTGAGGATTGTTTTGGCTATTCGTGGTCCTTTATCTTTCCATATGAATTCCAGTATTGTCATTTCCAGGTCTGAGAAGAATGCTGCTGGTATTTTAATGGGTATTGAGTTAAATCTGTAGATTGCCTTGGTTAGTATGGATATCTTAACAATGTTGGTTCTTCCAATCCATAAGCATGGAATATTTTTCCATTTGTTTGTTTCATCTTTGATTTATTTGAGTAGTGTTTTGTAGTTTTCGTTGTAAAGGTCTTTAACTTCTCTGGTTAGGAAGATGCAAGGTATTTCTCTCTTTTTTGTGGCTATTGTGAATGAGATTGTGCCTTTTATTTGGGTTTTTTGTTGTTTATTTTTGGTGTATAGGAACGCAACTGACTTTTACATATTTATTTTATACCTGAGACTTTGCCAGAGTCCTTTATCAATGCAAGGGGGTTTTTGACAGATTCTCTTGGGTTTTCGAGATATAGAATCAAGTCAGCTGCAAAGAGAGATAGCTTAACTTCCTCTTTTCCTATTTGGATACCCCTGATTTCCTTCTCTTATCTGATTGCTCTAGCTAGGGTTTTCAATACTAGGTTGAACAGGAGGGGTAAGAGTGGGCATCCTTGTCTTGCTCCGAATTTCAGGGGAAATGCTTCCAATTTTTGTCTGTTTAGCAGTATGCTGGCTGTGGGTTTCTCGTAGATGGCTCTTACTAGTTTGAGGTATGTACCATCTATGCCTAGGTGTTTGAGGGTTTTTATCAAGAAGGGGTGCTGGATTTTATCAAAAGATTTTTCTGCATCTGATGATATAATCATGTGGTTTTTGTTTTTACATCTGTTGATGTATTTAATTACATTTATAGTCTTGTGGATGTTGAACCAGTCCTGCACCCTGGGGATGAAACCGACTTGGTCATGGAGGATGATTTTTGAGATGTGTTGTTGGATCTGGTTTGCTAGAGTCTTGCTCAGAATTTTAGCATCTATGTTCATTAAGGATATTGGCCTGTAGTTCTCTTTCTTTGTTGAATCATTGCCTGGTTTGGGTATCAATGTGATGTTAGCTTCATAAAATGGTTTGGGAAGAGTTCCATCTTTCTCAATTGCCTGGGATACTTTCAATAGAATTGGTATGAGTTCCTCCTTGTATGTTTTGTAGAATTCTGCTGAAAAGCCATCTGATCCAGGACTCTTTTTTGTAGGTAGTTTTCTTATAACATGTTCGATTTCCTGGGGTGTTATTGGTCTATTTAGTGTCTCAATTTCTTCTTGTTTCAATCTGGGGAGGTTGTGTGATGTAAAGAAGTCCTCCATTTCATTTAGCTTTTCTAGCTTGTTTCCATATAGGTGTACATAGTAATCTCTGATAATCTTTTGTATTTCTTCAGGGTCAGTTGTGACTTTACCTTTTGTGTTTCTGATTGTGTTTATTTGGGCTTTTTCTCTCTTTTTCTTGGTCAGTCTAGCTAGGGGTCCATTAATCTTGTTTATCCTTGAAAACCAGTTTTTGGTTGCATTGATTTTTTTGTATTATATTTTTGTTTTCTATGTCCTGAGTTTGGACTTTTATTTTGGTGATCTGGATTCTTCTACTGAAGTTAGGGTTTTGGTGGTCTTGCTTTTCCAGCTTTCTTCAGTAACTTCTAAATTTTTGGTAATTTGTTATAGTAGCAGTAGAATAGGAAGACTTAGTCATAGCTCCCACCCCT
>CAUYQG010034199.1:0-24466 GCA_963574415.1 Tarsius wallacei | reverse complement strand
GCACAGACCATGGCTCACTGAGATACCCTCAACACACAGAATGGAACCTGGCATCAAGTAGGGGCCTAACCTGAATCAATCACTCCATCTCCTTCCAGCACCCTCGAATTAGTCTGTTTCCTTTTGCCATTGAAACTGCTTGAAGCCAGGCTCGGTGGCTCAGCCTGTAATCCCGCGCCTTGGGAGGCTGAGGTGAGTGGATTGCCTGAGCCCGCGAGTTCGAGACCCACCTGGGCAGGCGAAACCTCATCTCTACAATAAATCAAAAAAAAAAAAAAAAATTAGCCGGGCGTGGTAGCGCGCGCCTGTAGTTCCGGCTACTCCGAAGGCGGAGGCGGAAGGATCGCGGAGCCCAGCAGGTCGAGGCTGCGGTGGCCGGGAGCGGCCGCTGCACTCCAGTCTGGGCGACAGCGAGACTCCAACTCAAAAAAAAAAAAAAAAAAAAAGAAAAGAAAAGAAATACAAGTGACTACCTCAGAAAAGTTTCTCCTAGAATGGAAGCAATGAAGCAAGTGGCCCCCACTGAAATACAACTGTGATAAACAGAGAAAGAAATAGGCCAAGTGTGTAACACAATAGATGTCTATTTTTAAAATAACTTGAGCCATCTGTGAGCATCTCATGTATGAGCACAAGTACAATTGTCAACCAAACAAAACCTGAATATAGCCTTAGCCACAACAGCAAGGCATTGGACTATCTGTTGAGCTTACTTCCAATAATCTGGTTATACTACATACAGCATAATGCCTCTTCCCTGGCCAAGGTTTCCAATAAATCTCATTTGTCAAAATAAGCCTAGTCTCTGAACCATGGACAACCAAAACAACACTTTGGACCATGGTGGGCTGAACCCATAACCGGTTTAGTTCATCCAGGGGCTGAATGCCAGATGGATAAATATAAACTTGTTTGACTATAAAACTATATTCTCCTATTAACATCACATGCAATTGCATTAAGCCACACAAATTTATCTTCATGAGAATAAGGAGAATACAGGTCTAGAGAGGGAAGGAACCTGGTGGGCTGTAAATAAATTAATTGGCTTCTCCTATCTCATGCTTTTCTTTGTCCAGCGATTTTCATTCAGCAGTTAGATCCCCTAAGTACCCGAAGTACTTGCTCCCCCCGCAAACCAACAAAGAAACAAAAACTATACTAGGCACAACTCTCCAATGACACAAATGAGTTTTTAAAATAGTTCACTTTAAGACCACTAATTTGAGGGCAGTAAATATATATATGCAGGATACCATAACAACTAAATGAATCACAGATAACCATGTCTAAGAAGTTATCCCCACAAATTAAACAAACAGCTCAATGACTGAAACTCTTGATTGAATCTCACACAATACTTTAGGGAGCATGGTTTAGATAACTGCATCTCACTAGATTATTATTGACTGTCAAAGGAGGAGTCTGTGTTAATGCATTTTGCTGTATGTGGATAGATAACACTTGCTAATTGTTATAAATCACCAGGGACAGGCATCAAAAGGGCTATAGAATTACTGATTAAACAAATGGAAATCTTTTCTGATCTATTTCCCAGATTCCTCTATATTACCTCCTTCAAATGGGCAAATTGGATGAAAACAGCCATTACGTTGAATGATTAATATTGATGAATTACTGATAAATTTTGCTCATATTATTATTTTTTAATAACCCAAATCTCCAGTTGTAAAATATATTAGTTTTACTCTATTCCTCAAACTATTATGATGATCAAATAAAGTTATATATATATGTTTCAAGCTGCTTCTATTTGCATGTAATGTTTTATGGACTGGCAAGCTGGTTTTCACATACTGGGTTTTCTAATGTCTTCACAAAACTGTTAAATGTTTAAATATTTATTTGTGAGTGTGTGGAAGATATTTATAAGTTATAAAATCTATTTGAAATTTTGATTTGTCAGTGTGGTTTTATAGTTCCTGTATCTGAGGACTAACGTTCAGAGAAAAAGTCAAATGTGTTTGGAATAAATTCTGTCAAAAAAATGAAATGAAAATAATAATAAAAAAGAAATGAAATGAAGTTGTTATATAATACCACATTTTGCATGCATGTTTCATCATTAAGGTAAGGAGAGACAACTGTAGTCGTCTTTTAAGAAGTAGCTGTAGACTCAGCCATATGTCTAGGACTGACTGTGTAATGAGATTTCAGGAGTGAGCACATGCACATGATGAAACATAGAGTTCTATTACAGTGTACTAGAAAATGATGGACTGTTAATTTCACAGAGCTTTGCGTGAAAGTCTAGTCTTTTTCTGTAAGGTTGGCTTTTATGGAAAGAATGATTAAAAGTCATTATAGGAAAAGCAAAGCTAACTCCTTCCAGATACAAGGTTTCTATAGTCTCTGTCACTCTTACTATAGACACATGGACAAGGGTATTAGGCTTGTCTTCAACAGGGAAAATACTAGCACTTTCACAAGTTTACTAATTCATCAAAGAGATAAAACCAATGTAGAATCATCTACAGGAGCCAAGAATATTAAATTGTATGTGGTCATCTTACGTGAGAAGCCAGGCTCAGTGGCTCAGCCTGTACTCCCGCGCCTTGGGAGGCTGAGGTGAGTGGATTGCCTGAGGCCGCAGGTTCAAGACCCACCTGGGCAACTTGGCAAGACCTCATCTCTACAATAAATCAAAAAATGATCCGGGCGTGGTAGCACACGCCTGTAGTTCCAGCTACTTGGAAGGCTGAGGGGAAGGATCGTCAGAGCCCAGCAGGTCCAGGCTGCGGTGGCCGGGAGTGGCCACTGCACTCCAGTCTGGGCGACAGAGTGAGACTCCAACTCAAAAAAAAAAATAACAATAAAGTAATGAGAAATAAACATCTTCTTAAAACCAAGTGCTTTACATTTAATTAACCAATATCAGAATATTCACTGACTTTCTCAGGGGATAGATTTTTGAAAAGGGCTCCTGCAGTTTAAGGAGCTTCTTTTTGTATGCAAAAATGGTTTTGTTGATATGTAAAATAAGTAGTTAGATCACTTAATAAAACTATAATCCCACATTGCTTAGTCAGTAGCATAATTATATTTCAAATATGGAGCTTTGGAACAGAAAGACTATAGCTAAGAACATTTAAATAAGGAAGAATTTTTGGGTATACATGATAAATTTGTATACAGGAGAAAGAAAATCAGAAATGAAAATCTTTAAAAAAATAAACATTGTTTATTGTATTTACTGGAGAACATGCTCTTTTTTCATTTTTTATAATAAAAATTTAAAGCAATTATATTTTATTTTTGTTTCTGAAAGACAATTTCAGGTAGGAGATAATAAAATTGACTTATATTTAAAAATCATAGGACAATCTGTCATGTTATAATTTTGGAAATGAGGACTAAAATGACTTTAATAATTGAGAAATAACTTATTTCAGTATGCATAAGGAAAAGAGTGTGTCTTACTTCTAAGATGTTTTATCTTTTCTTTCCATCCCCGAGTTGAGGGTAAACAGGGAGGCTACAAAGGAAAGTAAGTAAACAATTCTTTTAAAATTCTTTTATAAATCAGAAACATACTCAGGAATATTGGAGA
This sequence comes from Tarsius wallacei, assembly GCA_963574415.1. Taxonomy (NCBI): domain Eukaryota; kingdom Metazoa; phylum Chordata; class Mammalia; order Primates; family Tarsiidae; genus Tarsius; species Tarsius wallacei. The sequence goes on along the minus strand of CAUYQG010034199.1, from coordinate 20,895 downwards.
TGGGTCTAAGAAACAAAATTCTGAAACTACTGCTTCAAGTTTAATTTGAATTTTGGAGAAATTTGGGGTGAAGGGAAATCAAGAACAGTTTCATATTCAGAATCAATGTATTTATTAAACAGGTGATTTGTATCAGACATTAGGAAAGAACTCTTACAACTTAACAACAAAAAGACAAACAACTCATTTAAAGTATGGCCAAATGACTTGTGTAGACATTTCTTCAAATAATATATACTGGCACATGAAAATATGCTACATATCACTAGTCATTAGGGAAATGCAAGTAAAAATCACAATGAGATACCACATCACTCTCACTAGCATGGCTATGATAATTTTAGAAAGAATTGAGGAGTATAGAGAGAAATAGAACATTTGTACACTGCTTACAGGAAGATGAAATGTTTCAACTGCCGTGGAAAACAGTTTGGTGGTTCCTCTGAAAGTTACAGAATTACCATACGACCTAGCAATTCCACTTCTAGGTATATAAGCTCCCAAAATAAAAACAAGAACTCAAACAAATACTTCTACACACATTTATAATAGACAAATGGTGAAAACATCCCAAATGCCTATCTGCAGATAAATGAATAAACAGATAATAGTTTATTAGATGGATAGATAAATACAGACAGGTAGGAAAAGAAAAACAAAAAAACAGATAGATACAGACAATAATTTAGCCACAAAAATAAAGTACTGAAACATGGTACAGTATGGATAAATCTGGAAAATATTATGCTAAAGGAAAGAAGCCAATCATAAAATGTTACATATTATATGTTTCCATTTATATGAAATGTCCAGATAGGTAAGTCCCTTGAGACAGATTGGTGACTGTCAGGGGTGGGGTGGGAGGGAAGGAAGAACATGAGAAGAAATTGCTGAACTGTAGTCTGAAGAGCATCGCAATGTATCTTTGCAACAACATGTTTATTTGGAATCAGATACTTAAAAGTCTCATTTAGTCAGATAAAAGATAGTGTTAAGAGTATTAATATATAATGCATGAAGGTAGAAGTTGGATATAACTTAAATACAGGGAAATTGAGTGCTAATAATCATTTTTTTAAAATATTAAGTTTGCATTCTACAGAAATCCTGTTTAATATTAGTGTTACCTATTGCAGTATATATATATTTTTTAATACGAGTAGATAAAATTTTAAATAATCAATCAGTGACTTTGTCAAGATTACCCCATTCCCTAGCTGAACAGGGTCACTGAGTCACTGAGTACTAGGCTGAATTAATGTTAATTTTACTTGTTTATTCAGGGAAATAAAGTATATCCAAATAACATGCTTCTTTTAATTTTCACTTTCTAATCCATTTCTTTTTAAGTCTTTAATCATTTTTTCACTGAAGGTTTCCCTTTCATTCTGTTCATGTGTCTGAGGAATTAACAATCCTATTCTCAGTGGTTTCATGTAATCAAAACCTCCTGATTCAAACACTGTGTGCAATCTACAGGGAGAAATTATTAAAAGGGCTTTGCAGATTTGTTTATTGCTCTGCTCAGAATATGAAAGTGCAGACTTTTAAATATATCTGAGAAGAGATTGTTAATCCATTATGCAGCTGAAAGAACTTTTGAACTAGTCATTTTCCATTATTTACAGCATGAGATACTTGGAGTCAAATTTCTGCTAGAAATAATTTTGTGTAATAGATGATACAAAAACGAAACCTAGTTTGTAGGTTTCAGATTTGTATGCTCTTTAATATTTAAAGATCCAAACTACAACCTCAGTTAGCGATTTGTTGAAGAACCCGTGTAACGTTCTCTGGTTCGCTAGTAAAAATGGGGCCAAGGAGGCAGTTCATATTTTGTGTGTGTTGACCTGGGCGGGGCGGCGGGGGTGGGCAAGGAGAGTAGGGGAACAGGTAAATGCTTCCAAATGTCAGAGAAAACGTTCTATCCTGCACAAGTTTTCATACTCATGAGAGACATGGCTAAATTTGACTTGTTTCTGCATAAGATTGTCAGGTGATGAAACAGACATTGCAAATGAAACATACTCTTTAAAAGTGGTTGCTTATTAAGAAATGGAGAAAATGGGACAGCAGCTCAGGGAGACACAGAATCTAGATAGGTGTTTGCAAGCACAAATCTTGGAATACAGAAGATCTGGGCTTAAACTTCAGCAGCTCTGCTGCATGTAGCTTGTGTGACCTCAGGCAAATCATTTAATTTCTATACACATGAGGTTATATGTGCAAATGAGGCATATTAATTCTTATTTCAGAGGCAGATTATATATATAAGATAAACCACTACATATAAAATATGAAGATAAGGAGTACAGTATATAACATTTTTTGTACTATAAATGCTATTGTAATTACTATCACATGGGTTATATTAATTGTTAAAGTTCTCATTTTCATAATGTAATTTATTTTGTCTAGGTTTCCCATGAGTTTTGAAACTATTGGCATCAATTCTTTGACTTTAGCAAATGTTATGTTTGGAAACCAGAAAACAAGATTTACAGGTCTGGTACAATTTTGATTTTATATCTGTAAGCCACAAATATGTGATTTCCTAATCTTGATGTGACAATGTATGATTGCTAAGATCTGAAAAGAGAACTTGTATTAGAAAATGTACATCATATTTTGTCTAAGATAGTCTGGCTCTTTTTAAAAAAATTAACAGACCCATCCTTAGAGCAGTTTTTCTTAAGAAACTTACTAAATACACCCTTGTGTTGCTTAAACAGTTTAGAACATTCGAGAAATTATTTTAGTTGGGATTGGCTGTAATACAAATGTGTAGGAGAACTGCTTCTTTATTATTAAATGGAACATAAAAGTTTGTTCTTTGAGCTAGAGTGAGTGAATAATTTGAAATCGAGAAAAGACAGGAGAATTAGGAGAGAAAAAAATTAAAAATGGCGCTCTTTTCCTAGCAGATAGACTGGGAGATGGGGCAAGTAGACAATGTGAGAACAACATGGACATGCAGACACGCTTCTCGTGCCAAGTTGGCTGGGATGTGTTGAGACAGGAGAACCCCAGCAGAGATTTGTCTCTAAGGTAAAATTCAGAGCAAGCTGAAAAACAATAGTAATTAAAGTCTGGGACTAAGGCCAGGGCTAAAAAACAAAAAACGTGATAATTATTAAAATTAGGAAGAGACCCACAAAATGATATTCATATTTCCAAGCTACAAGCAGATTGTGTTTCAAAAGTATATTATTAAAAGTATATTTAATAACAGAGCATATTTCCCCATAAACAAATTCTCTCTCTACTATTAATATATATGTATATATACATATATAATTATTATTCTTGTTACAAAACTGTTATATATAACGGATAAGTTCTTTGTGATTTAATTGTGACAATGAATGCTGAGGAAATAGTGAATAAGAGAATGGAGTCTTTGACAATTAAGTGCAAATGATAAGTTTAACAATAATAAAAAAACAGTAAAAGTTAATTTTTGAGCACTTATGTGGCAGGTGCTATAATTTATTTATTTTTCATATTAGGAAAATGAAGAAGAGATATGCAAGTCCTGATACATAGTATCAGTTATACTAATGGTGAGAAATTCTAATTGTGAAGTAATTGAGAGAGAAAAAAATTTGGGCTCATATTCCAGCATCTTCATCTCCACTTCCTTGTTATAAAAATATGATAAATTTATGGAAACACCATCAGATTCTTGGCAAATAAAATGGAGATTTCAAATATATGCCTTTAATTTAAGATAACAAGTATCTCCCATACCATATTCCAGGAGTATGGATAGATGTAAATACATAGACTGATCATCTTCTAACATGTGTTTGACTTTACATGCTACCCTTTTGTGGCATTAATAGTAATTTGCTTGGATTGGAGTCACCAAAAAATTAAAGATAATAGATTTGAAGGTCAAGTACTCTGTCTGATATTTTTTTTATCTGTCTGGCCTAAAACATGGTAGGAATGCAGCAACCAGTATTTGTTTCCTTCTCCCACTCAAAAGGGAAAAGCAGCTGCAAACTTGCAAATTCTAATAGGTCATGATACCCTAAGCAGCAGGATCTGTGTTTGGAATGAGTATTACTGAAGTGATGTAAGAGCACTCCAGCACAAATGAACTCAACAGGTATCAAAGAAACTGCACTTTCTCAATGACAATTGTATTCAGTGATTTAGAACAGGATCTTGGGGAAGGACAAGACTGTGGTCACCCTAAGCTGATCATCAAGGCCAGCACCTTCAAATCTCTCTGCTCCATCTTCATATCACTTCTTCTGTGTAATACAATCTCCCTCTTCCTCCTTCTTATAAAGGTACATGGGAAGGCATTTAGGGCCCACACAGCTAATCCAGGATAATCTCTCCATCTCAAGATCTTACTCAATCAAAGTTATAAAGAGCCTTCTTTGATGGGGAAGGACACATAATATAACATTGACAGGCTCTAGGGATTAGGACATTATATCTTTTAGGGGAGGTATTTTTCAGTAAGCCACAGTAAATATCTAGTGACTACTCATGTTTCTGTTATAAAGTTTGTATACTACAAAAATAAAAGTCCTGTTGATTTCCTAGCTACCTATAAGATCTTCATCAAGGTGCAATTACTACATCAATCAATCAATATTATTAATAAGTACAATTAGTATATATATAGTAAAACAAGCCAGACTCTGTTCCATGTGCTCAACATTTATTAACTAATTATCTAGGAAATACACTTCCAAAGCTACTTTGAATATGAAAGTAAGGTCAATTTATTTGTATCAACACCAGTTGTTCAAACTTTTCGATTAAACCCATTACTCTATAGATACAAGAAATGTAAAGACTAATTTTCAGTCCTAGATATTTTCTACCCACTTGATTGATTGATTGACTGATTGATTGATTGAGTTGGAGTCTCTGTTGCCCAGACTGGAGTGCAATGGCACACTCCTGGCCACTGCACCCTCCACCTGCTGGGCTCCGGCGATCCTTCCAACTCAGCCTTCCCAGTACCTGGAACTACAGGCATGTGCTACCACGCCTAGCTAATTTTTAATTTATTGTAGAGATGAGGTCTCGTCAAATTGCCCAGGCGGGTTCGAACCTGCAGTCTCAGGCAATCCACTCGCCTCGGCCTCCCAAAGTGCTGGGATTACAGGCTAAACCCAGTGGAAAAAAACTCATTCTGAGGATTGAAAAGTAGTCGCTGTACAAATGGAATCTCTGTTATTCTTGTTTATTCACCTTTCAAACCACCCCTGTTCCTACCTGGAAGCCTTTAGAAAACGCTCATGTGTTATTTCCCTGACCCTTTTCTTCTTTCCCTTTCATATTTTTTTCCCAAGAAAATGTTAATATATTTAATTACTATTTAGTTTAATGCTATATCTTTTCTTACCTTGTTGAATGATTATTTTCTTCAGCAGGTACCTTAGGGATGTGCGGTACCTCAGGTTACCTCAGGTACGAGTTGTTCTGCATAGCATTTCAATTGCCTGATCTGCACTTGTATAAAGTTAAGACTCAAATAGACATTCCCATCATGTTACACAATCTTGCTTATTTGCCAAGTGATTTCCGTCTTCCTTAGTACCCTCCCACTATGCCAATGTTCTTGTCAGTCTTCAGTCTCATGTGCCCTTGGTGGCTTAGAGGCCAACCTGCCCATTCTGCATATACTCTTGACTCCTGGGGGACACTTTTTTACTGGCCTTACCCCACTCTATAAATCACCCTTCAAGCTGAACACTTCAATGTCTTTGAGACAGTTACGTTAACCTTCTTTGCCCTTGACCACTGTCTCTACCTGTTTAATTTGGGCATTTAGTAGAAAAGCAACATCTAAAACAGTTGCTTGATAACAAAGCACTAGTAATAAATAAAAGTAACATTTTTAAAATGATGCAATAAAGTGATCCAAATAAAAAAGGCAGATAATAAAGGAAAATTGAATCATTTGCACTACACAACTCTTTAGTCGAAGACTTAGTCAAATTCTTTAGTCAAAGTCTTGTATTGAGTGAAATATGTAGAGAAGAACACCACGTTTTCCCTTTGTCTAATAATTTTCTTGCTGAATTTTACCCTTAATATAAGCCAACTTCTTTCACAGTTTTTAAAAAATTCAGTTTAATAGGCCATAAGAAAGGGTTATTCTCACAGGTAATGAATTTTTTTTTCCACGAGAATGTACAAATTTCCAAAACCTGAGCTTTGTATCTGTTGTTTTAGTCTTGTTGTGCTATTTTAGTGCTGTATACTGGTCCAAAGTTTGAACATCCAATGTCATTTGCACAATATTACATTCTATTGATATGTTTTCATTTGTTTATATAAGCCTATAAGGTAAAACAAATCTGATTTTTACGCAATGTTTCAAGATTCTATAATTATGTATTATTTTTTGAAACACATTGTGAATAATTATGAGAAAGTCAAACAAGGTCTTGTAAATATTTTGGAAACTTGGTCCAAATACATTATGCCAATGTATAATATTTATATATCATAACACAATTGAATCAATATATCATGATTCCAAAACATGCAGATCACTAAGTTAACATATGATTCCAAACCATATTTGTTTTCTTCACCTTAAAATAAAACTGCCCCTGGCATTTCAACAGCTGTAATTAATGCCAAATATTATGTAGCAAATCATTACACCTGCTGCTTCCCTACCCACCTGCTGATTATCCTGTGATCTATCTTGCTGCTTTGTCAACCTGATGAGTGGTGTTGCCCTCTAGACACCCCGCCCACCTGTTCATAATTTACTTCCAGCATGTCATACTTTGCTATTATATGAAATTAAAAAGAAATACTGTAAAAATGAACACTTTCCAAGGCTGAGATTATAATAATGCAGATGCTTTGGTGACTTCTTAATTCATAATAATTGCCCTATATTCCTTTCCCTTATATTAAACAAGGGCACTTTTTCTCTCTTGTATTAAAAACGTAATTGTTCTCATGAATGTCCTTCACGGTGTGCTTTAAGAATATATTCTCCAGATAGCCACCTTCTTCCTCTCTGCAAAAGCTTCTGGGACCAAGAACAAGAAGAATGTGGCAGGTGCGGTAAGGACCAATTAAAAAACAAATCTGCACTAACTGATGGGTAATCTTCAGTAAAATCACTAGTGACAATACCAGATGCCTGGGGAAAATTGACATTGACCAGATCTGTTTATTGCTGGCAGTGCTTTGATTCATCTGCACCATGCAGCTGTTGTAAAGGTAAATGGCTTGCACTCCCATTTTGTGCTTTTATGGGTTTGTTTTGTTGTAGCAGTCTTAGTATTTCTTTTTTTTTTTCACCCAGGCTTGTAGGTCAGATGTTACCATTTTCAAAGCCTTTCCATCTTTCCTCATTTCCCAGAGAACCAGATTTGCAAGTAGATTAGTGCTCCATTTGAGTTAATCACATTCTGAATTACTAAACTGTTTGAATATTGTTAATGAATGCACATTTACCTAAAAGGTGAACAATTCAAATTAGAAAAACAGGAAAGTCTTGCCTTATTTCCCTCCTGCCTATGATAATAGTCATCTCCAGTGCAAATTCTTTTCTCATTTAGAGGACAGGCTTTCTAATTTACATTGTCTTGATACACAGGATATCGCCTGGCACATAGGCAGCACAGAGTGATGTTTGTTTAATGTTAACTGAATGGACTTTGCAGTATTTATTTCTAATAAACGTCCGAATACCAATGTCCTCAAAGTTTTAATCTTTGCCATTAGATTGAATATATCCTGTACTTTTATAATTTATTAGATCTGTGTGTTTGGTGGTTTATTCAGGGTGCATAAAGTTTACATAAACCCACATAGTAAATATATCAAATCCACACAGTAAATATATCTTTTGAACATAGATTTTAATTAATAGTCTATAATCTCATAATGAAATAAAAAATCTATACATTATAATCTAAATGTTACATTCTTAAAAATTAAAACAAGATAATAAATATGTGCAACAGTTTTGTTGGGATAAGTCTTTCAGATAAGTCTGGCAGCACAGGAAATGTTTATTTCCCTCAGTCTTTCAGGAGTACTTTAATAAGATAGCTTAAAAATTACTTACCTTATTAAAGCCTCATTAAATTACTTATTTAATGAGTACAAAATATACCTTGAATTAATCCAATTCTTTCTATTCAAGACATCTTGAATCATTAATTACCTAGACCCTGTATTCTCAAACTGTAATAATATGCACATAAATTGCCTTGGGATCTTGTTAAAATTAAGATTTTATTTTCTCAAATCTGTGGTGGGCTCTAACATTCTGCAGGATTTTTGTTGTTGCTGTTTTTTTGTTTGTTTTGTTTTGTCTTTATTTTTTGTAGAGATGGGATCTTGCTATATTTTCCTAGATTGTTCTCGAACTCCTGGCTGCAAGAGATCCTCAAACCTTGGCCTATAAAAGAGCCGAGGTTACAGCCAAAAGCCACCGTTCTCAGCTAGATTCTACAGTTTTAACAAGCTCCCAGGTAATCTTGATCCTGCTGATTTATATAATAAATTTTTAATAGGGAGGACATAACCTATTTTCTTTTTTTTTTCTTTTTTTTGTTTTTCTACACTTACCTCTACCTCTTACAGTCCACAGCTAGGTATCTGCCATATTAGTCTTTAAAAAAAAAATTACCATAAATCCAATAAGAGCATCCTGAATTTTAAACTTCATCATATATCATTTTTACCTCATAAACTCTAGCCACTGTCATTTCAATTTCTCATTCAAGTCAACCTCTTCTTACCTATTGATCAGCATTGCACAGGGTATCCTGTCTGGATTATACTACTTTCCACTTTGATTTATAGTTATTTTTCTTCAGGTTTCAGCTTAAATTTTACTAACACAGAGTTTCCCTAACCACTTTCACGTGAGCAGCTACTACTCCCTACTATTCTCTGTATGTTTATTTTATAACTATTGTAGAAATCCATTTTGTAGGGATGCATTTGCTTATTTACTTGATTATTGATGATACCCCCCCCACCAAGTAATAATTTCCATAAGAATAGAAGCAATGTCTTTTTTACAACACAACTATGTGCAGGGGAACACACCTTCCTGGGCAAAGAGGAGCATTTACTAATGTTGAAATAAATAAATACTTGTTCTCTAGATGTTCTTTAATAATCTAACTACTAATACAAACAAAAAATTCTGAAATTATTTCACCTTTACTTTTTTCTTTTATATTTGAAAATATTCAAACACAATATAGGAATGCATTTTATTTCACTGCTCTTGCTCAATCTTATTTGAAGCCATAAATCCCATTCAATTTATTAAGGAGAAATTATTATAAGTTCAGGACACAATTACACTTCATAAGGAAGATTCAGTCTACTGAATTGGCCCTACCAATGCCTTTACTTGCTTTGCAAAAAACCAATTTTGCAAACTAATTTGTAGTTAACTACTAACATAAGAGAGGTTACCGTGCAAATTCATGGCATGTGGGCATAGAACGTGACTGCTGTTACTTAAAAAAAAAAGTTGAGGAATCCATGAAGTATATGCCTCTGAGTAAAACTTTATAATTAATAGTTAATATTTATTGAATGAGTGCTTACTATGTCCTTTGTTATTATTCCCAAAAGACAATGGCTAGAATCACATACATAAAGGTTATCATAACTTGGATCAAAATATATATCTGTCTTGTCCACTGGACTTTACCATTACCTTTTAATGAATGCATTTCCTTTTTGTCTTTCTCTTCTCTAATTTTCTACCCACTTTTTTTCCTGTCTCTTCTCTTCTCTCCTCTTTTCCTCTTCTTTATTCTCTTGTTCTCCCTATCACAATAAACTATTTTTCACTTTGACAGCAGGAGTGGTAAAGTGATTTGGATCCCACCATCTATTTCTTTTTTTGCCATGGGTCATAGGAGTAACTAAAAATAATTAATTTTAAGCCATTTAAATCAAATTTTGAGACACACTCAAAGTAATCAATGTTTTTCTTAACACAAAAAGCTTATTGAGAAAAATGTAAGAATGAAACATCTTCATTCAGAGACAGAGTGAGATTGCAGTTTGTTTTCACCATCTTGGAAACACATTCCCCCAAAATTTGTGCAAAATGTCTTCAAAATATTGGTCAGAAGAGTTTAGATTTAATGTCTTTTCAACCTGAAATTGCTCTAAAATCACTGGTTTGTGCACTTCAAACCTTGGTTTGCTAAATACATAAAACTCTCCCTGCCTTTTTTCCCCAGGACATATTTCTGAGTTTCTAATCCATTTATAGAAGTTGAAAGTCAATTCTGTTCCTTTTTTTATTTTTAATCAAAGCAATCTTCAGCCTGGAACACTCCTGTTATGTTATTTGAGAAGCTCTCCCCTCTCCCCACCCATCACCCCAGGACTATAGACTCTCTGGCTGAGGGAGAGAGTGTTATTAATTGAGAATGACCAGAAAGTACTGCCAATTTGCTTCAGGAAGTCAGAGAACTTGGAAAAAAATCTAAAAAGGCTATTCTCCTTTGTATTGATCGTTGTATGAAGAACAATCACAGGTCGCCAGCAGTTTTTCCTTCTCTTGTTTAAAATCAGATGTAATTTACTGTTGACAAACAGTAGTGCAAGATGTGTTCGATTTGAGGTCACTTCTCTCTACTCTAAGTTTTGTCCTGTATCGAACAACAAAGAAATGTTCAGTTATTTTTAGCCAGCTAAGATCATGCCAGCTATCTATAGTGACTTGCAATTTAACTATAACTTCATCTAACACCTACCTGTGAATAACAAAATATAACTGTGATCTAAATAGCAACCCAAGGGAAGTGAAAGCATGAGTATACAGAAAAGTACAACTTACATATATAAGTTTATGATAACATAAAAACTAACTCCTCCCTGAAATTTGCATATTATTTAATCATAATTATGATCCTCATGCTATAAAAGTAGAAGAAATGAGAAGGGTCTATTCTTATATAATCATGTACTGCTTGTACCAAAATCATAGAAAGCTCAACTTCAGGTGTTTTACTACAAGTGTAATCTAGACATGAGAGACAGAAATAAATTAAAATATTTTAAAGTACTGCAAGTAATTTCTCTGCCTTAAGAGAATTATTTTGAAAATCTGCTTCTGTGCATTAAAAAACACACACAAAAAAAAACTTACAGAGTTTCACTGAAGTGAATAAAATCAACAACAAAATTATATACAGAACATTATTGAATTATTGGATCCGGAACAGGTTAAAGAGATATATGGGGAGGTATAAACTTAACAGGAGGATAAACTAGCTATTATGGCCAATGGTTTATAAAGAAAAGAATATAGGTAGTTTAAAGGAGTAGATGGATAATTGTACTCATTAGGAGGAATTATTTACCACCAATTATTTTTTATTGGTCTCAATATTTGGAAATGGAACTAACAAAAAAAATAGCAACAAGGAAAAAGTACTATGTAGGCTAGGTATTATCTTCATAATGGGTACAATTTTAAAAAGAGGTAGATAAAATGGAAATTATCATCTTGTATAATCAGTATTATAAACAAAATAAACATGGTTGCCATCAGAGTCCTGAGAGGAGTGAGAAAAACCTATTCTCGATAAGACGGAGGAAGTCATGGAATGGAAGTTGGAAAGGAGAATTTATTGAATGATGATTAGGCAGGTGCCACCTACTGGAGAAGGAAGGAAGAGTCCTCAATGTAACGGAGGTTTTGCTGTGAGGCCTAGCAACTTGAACAATGGAGGGGGCATATCAGAAGTGTAAACTGGTCAGTATAATTTACCCAGGAGATAAGTGAAAAAGTCATTAGTAAAAATAAAGTTGGAGGCAAAATCTGAGTGCATATCATAAAGGTCCTCATATATCATAAAAAGGAGATTGTACCTTATCTAAAAGCTGAGGGGAGTCCTATAAGACATTAATTGGATAATAACATCCAGCCTGTATTAAGAACTTACTATGTGAACAACACTGTGCTAAGTGTCTCCTATTCATTTTTTTCATTTAATCCTCACATTAACCTTATGAGATAGGCACAGTGATGATCCTTATTTTATAAGGAAGTGAACCCAGACTTGGAGAGGTTAAGTAATTAACTTGTCAAGGCCACAAAGCTAATAAGTGGTGGAGCCAAGATCAGAAACTCTTAATCCAGAGCCTGCACATTATTAACTCCCTTAATTGCTTCCCAAGAAGGGAAATAACATATCAGATTCCTCTTTTAGATTCGTTGCTTGGATGGTACTGTAGATCATGTATTGATGAAGGGCATACAAATGAAATGAAATCAGTTATCACAAGAAGGCAGTTACTAGGTTATTGACATGTAAGAAATAATAATGACTTAAAATAGAAAAATGACCAGATTAAGAAATAATACACAGATAGAATTCAGAAAACTATAGAATTGTTATGGACTAAATATTTGTATCTGTACAAAACTTATTCTTTAAAATCCTAAATCTTAAAATGACTATTTGGAGATAGGACCTGTAAAGAGGTGATAAAGCTTAAATGAGATCATAAGGGTGATACCCCACTGTCTGAGGGGATACACGGGTGCATGCACCCGGGTCCCCCCTCCGAGGGTGACTGCAAGCCCCCACCGCCCTGAGATGGGAGAGCAGCCGGCAAGATGGCGCGCAGGAGCGTCTGCTGCTCAGGGGAATGCGCCTGAGAAAAGCCGGCTGAATCCCGCTGATTCCCATTGCCCGGCACCTGGCCCCCTCCATCACCTGTCATAACGGATCAGTTGGAGCCCCTGATCTGATCAGTGGAGAGAGAGGATCCGGAAAGTCGGAGAGGAGTCCATGCCAGTGAGGAGCCACCCACCACAGTCATTTTCTTTGGCCCGGGACAGGGTAGAGATTTGCATGGCTCCGCCCAGCTCTCTGCAGCCTCCAACTCGTTGTCTAAGGTAATCTCATCAAACTAGGAGAAACAGAAGCCCCTCCTCCAGGCTGAATCAGACGCAGACAACTCAGATTTCTTTGTTAGACCTGACAGGCAGCAAGCAAGTGAACTCAGAACTGATTCAAACCCCACCCCAAAGTAGGCCTACAACAACTAACCCAAACCATGAGTAACCCTATCTGCCTGAGATGGGGTGAGGGGTGCGGGCGCTTAGAAATCAGAGCTGAAGGGACTTTGGACATACAGGAAGGACCTCAGAGCCAGTCTGATTCCTTGTTTTTATTTTTTATTTTTACTTTTTAACTGTTTGTTTTGCTCACTTTTGTTTGCTTTTCGATTTAGGTTTTTTTTTTCCTCTTTCATTCTGGTTTTGATAACATTTTCATACTTGCTTTGCTTTTGTTATTGTACTGATTTTTTTTCTTTCTTCTTTCTATTCTTTAGACTCCCTATTTGTGTAGGGTAGAGTACGTCAATAGACAGGATTTTGCTGGACTATGTTTTGTGTGATTAACTGTATGCTCCAGGTTGTTGTTTTTTTTCTCTCTTTTCTGTGTTTGTGTCTCTTTTCATTTGTTAGCTGGTGTGTCTGTCTGTTTTCCCCCTTACTCTTCTCTCACTCCACCTTCCTCTTTACCACCTCCCTTTCCTTCTTCCATTATTTTCCTTTTTCTTACCTCATTATGTTCCAGGGAGCAAACCTAAACCCCCACTGCATGGACAGATTGTAAGGTAGTGGGAAGTGTGTTCAAGGGTGCCCATATACCTGTCAGTGGATACTGGGATCTGCAGATAGATTCTGAATCACAGCTCCCGCTTCAACTAAATCTCAAAACTGAAAAAAGTACAGCCCCCAACCCATAGTCCAGCTTCAGAAGTGAACAAAGCCAGAGGATCCACATAGGGAAAAATAGGAGACTGAGCAAAAAGAAGTAAAAGCAACCCCATGATCCCTGAAAAACAGAATTAAAGAAGGGGGATAGAAGGAGGGGGGGTTGAAAAACTACACAAATGAAGAAAAACCAAAAGAAGAATATGGGTCTCTCACAGACCCCTGGAAGGTCAGACACTGAGAAAACAGATTTCGGAGCGCAAAAAATGAAGAGCCCCCAGAATGACTGGTCTTAAGCTACAAACCCAGATATCAAGACATTAATAGAGAGATTAAAAAGAATTGAGGAGCGACAAGAGGAAAATTGGAAGGAGTTGATAACTGAGATAACAGCAGTAAAGAATACTGTGAATGAAATAACAAACCGATGAGCATGGAAAGCAGAATTAGCCAAGCAGAAGAAAGAATCTCAGAGCTTGAGGACCACAATATAGAACTAACTCAAACTGTCAAAAACATAGAAAAGAAGCTTAAAAAGGGTGGGACTCCAAGTTGATGGAACTGGTGTCTTTACACAAGAAAGAGGCACCAGAGCCCTTTCTCACTTTACCACATGAGGACATTGCAAGAAAGAGACTGTCTGTAAGCCTGGAATATACCCCTCACAGAAAACTGAATCAATCGGTACTATGCTCTTGGGCTTCCCAGTCATCAGAACTGAGTAAAAAGTTAATTTATGTGATTCAACCCACCTGTTGTATGGTAGTTTTCTATGGCAATTACCTTCTGAAAATGGGAGCTAAGGGAAAGAAAGAGTCTATGCCTCTCAAGTTTCCAGTTTGTTCATGTGTCATTTCCTAAGATATAGAAAACAGGACAAGTTAAAGGTACATTAGAAAAGAAGATGGACACAGTTATTCATGGGAATTTTCTGATTGTTCCTGAACATGCAGAAATATTCATAAGGTAGTGACCAATGAGAAGAGAGGTATTTGGGTTGGAAAGATAAATTTGTAAATTGTTCTCTATTAACAATGGTAATAGAAGTATAGAATATTAAACATAATTTCTAATTTGGATTAAATAAGTACAAGCAAAATCTAATAGAACATGTATTTAATACAGTTTAAAATTATGTCCAATAATGTACCATACCTTCTACACACTTTATCTAAATTGTAAATTAATGTAATTACAGGTTTTGGAAAGAAAACCCAAAATGCTTTACCTGTAACAGTCAAAATATTATAATTTCTCTAATAGGATATTGTTATTGTATCTCTATTAGCCTTATTTTCATTTTCCAAATATTAAAGCAAAGCCTATATATGATCAGTTTATACTGAGAAAAATGTCCTCTTTTATTTATTTATTGCAAATAGTGTGGAAAATCAGTACATTAGAATTACATGATCATGCTTTGTAAACTATAGTCCCCTCCTACTGTTCCTGTCTGTCTCTCATAAAATCACCCTCACAATGTCATTACTATTTCCTCAGAGACTAGGGTTACAGGATCTTTTGGGTAGTCACTCAAATTAAAGTTAAGCTATTTGTCAACTCTTGTCATTTTTTTTTCCACCCATTCCTCAGAGTGACCCTCCAACTTTGTGACAGTCAAACCCCTAAATCTTCTTAGTGCTTAATTGTAAGTTTTTTCAGTTGTTGTTGTTTTTATGAAGTAAACAAGTTTCAGCCTTGTCTTCAAACCAGCCATAGACTTTGTTGTAATGAATGCTAAGACTTTTGCAATTCCATTTCTTAAACTTATTTTTTAAGTGTTTGAGGAATAATTAATGGAAAAAAGTCATTTAATTCATTGATTCAGAAATAAGAATCAGTGAGGAGGTTATGGCTTCATGGTGTTCTGGCAGAGCATAACGTATTTCCCCTGCAGATAAACAGAAGGCTGTAGGTTGTCAAGCACACCATAGCATTCATCTCTTTAGTATTGAAAAAAAAAGCCTTAACATGTGTCAGCAAACACAATGCTTGCTTTATTGTTTATCCAAGGAATATCCAATATTTATTTAGAAACTAGGAAGAAAAAAAAAAAAAGAATTCTTAATGGAGACTGAGAACTATTCACTAGAAATGAAAGGATTGAAAGGATCAAGTAGGGCTATGAAGTCTGGTGAAGGAAAAAGTCAATTGTGTCAGAAGGTCAAATGAGGGAAAAAGTGAAAAATGCTCATTGAATTAATTAGTGAAGAGATATGTGGCTATCTGGGAAAGTGTCAGAGAAGTTTAGGGTTCAAAGTGACTTAGAGATGAGAAAATAGATTAAATGAAAACTCTTTCAAAGAGCTACTGGAATTTGAAAAGGCAGGATTTTCAATAGTAAGAGGGATGCTTTCCCCCCCCTAAATATTACAGAGAAGAAAGTTTAAAATGATCGTAGAATTACAACAGTGAAAAGAGAAGTTGCACTTACAAAAGAGTGTGAAGATAGTTTATGGATGAAACACTCAAGATGAAGATGGATTATAGACAAAAATTGCTGCCTGACCCAAGTCAGTATAATGATGCTAATAACTGATAATTTTTGGTAGTAAAGTAGGTTCAAAAATCTTAAAGGGGAATGAAGGTTAACTACTGTTCCATAGCTTGGCCACTAGTTTGTCATAAAAAAGTAAACCAAAATTCTGCCATGTATACAGATGTCTATTAAACAAATATTTATGACCTAGAACTTTCAAAACACTTTATTCAACTTTTTCGATGAGTTTGATGAAGTCCTAGCTTTCTGCTCTTTCCAATGCACTAGTGATTACTTTACATGTGAGATTCGCTCAAGACTGTCATAATGATAGCCTATAGATGGCGTTTATTCAACCTTATAGTTGGCGTCTGGCAACCAGAAAGTCTACCTGGCATAACTGGATTCATGATTGCTTAGGAATGAAGACTCAGGTGTCATTTTTAAGAATAAAGTTTACTAGAGCTCTTCAGTTCTTATACCTTGCTCAAGTATACCTCTGTATTTAGTCAAATGTCAACCTTAAATACCTTCAGTTTCACCAATGAGTTCTTACATTTAACATCTACAATACTCAGAAGAAAACACCATTTTCACCACCGAAAATCCATTTCCAACCCTCAATATGACAATTTACAAAACTGTGTGATATGTATGTTGGATTATTGATGCCGAAGTGTTTTCAAGTAGATGGCATGTATCATAACATATAGACTTTGGCAAAAAGGAACAGAGTAACCCACAATAGGTTTTACCCAGAGAAATATTATCAGGGATAAAAATGGATGGCATATATTTTTATTAGTAGATTTGTTTTTTTTCTCTCAGTTATGAGTGGAAGGTGAATGAGCTGTGCTGGACCATATGTAAATTTTCTTTTGCCTAGGGTAGAACGGCCATACTTAGAAATATAAACAAAGCAAAATGTAAACAATGTGTTTGTGCTTTATTTCTTGTCAATCGATGCTCAGTTTATCATTTTTCTATTCCAATATCAAGGAAAATCAGTTTCAGTTCCTTCCAGGCAGTTAATATACAAACAGAACTTATGCAAAGACTGAGATGTACACAGTGGAATGTTTGCTTTAGTTGTTTCAAGGGAGCATGTATAGGATGCCTATTCCCTGACTTTCTCAGGCTGGTGCAGTCAACACAAGTCCAAGACAGGGCTCAACTCAGCATTCATGTACAACTGAGTGAATCATAGGAAGATAGTCCCTGGAGTGAGCATTATGGTTTGATGAAACCTTCCTAAACCAGGCCAACATTTGCAGCACATCTCCTTCTTAAAAGTGAACAGACTATCAAAGAGGTCTGTGAACTATTATTAATGAACAGGATCCCAATAATAAAGAACAATTTGAGAAGTCAATGCAAAATTTAATATGTAGAGGGAGGACAATAAAAAGAACAGAGAAATTGAGCCTAAACAGATTGCTGTAAAACATCACGAAAAAACATAAATACGTAAAAAGAAAAGATTTTCTACCTAAACAGAAATCAGTATCCTCAATTCATCTAAATTATAAAAATACAAAGAGAGAGAAGCAGATAGATGAGTCTAAAATAAAGGCAACAGAATAACAGCATCTGTAGTAAGGACAGAATGTTTTGCATGGCAGAGATTTAATGTAAGCAAATGTGGAAGGAGTCCCCGGAGGCAAAGTACTTCTGTAGACAGTACCACTACACAAGTCTAAAACCAGAGAGATGATGGTTCTAATGACAACCTTGTTTATGCCTAACATCCAGCCTCTCACACAAGAATTTTAATGTGGCAGAAATAAAGAACAGGTAAAAGAAAAAAAATTTTGTACTGCTATCTATGTCTTAATTATTTATAAGCCAATGTACATTTCAGCCATAATGTAACTTTCCTACTGCTCAATTCTTAATCATTCTCCTTAAAATTTAAAAGATCCCAAGTTTTCCAGATACTGCTAACATATTTACCACTCTAAGGAGAGCTATCTGAATATCCCATCAGATTTGTCACAGCAGCTTTGAGTATTGATTAAAAACTAAGACTCTGGAGCCAGACTGCATGAATTTGAGTCTTGAAACTGTCACTCAATAGGTAGCTGACTATGGGCAATTGCTTATCCTAAGTCTCAATTTCTTAAAGCAGACTTGGAATAATCATAATTTTTATATCATAAGATTATTGTGAATTTTAATGATAGAACACTTCTAAAGGATTTAAAACAGTACCTAAAATATTGTAAGCACTTGATAAAGCACTTACAATTTTATTATAAAACAAGAAATTATTTATATAACATAGAATACTTACATGGTTGTCTCTGTCTTTATTATGTTCTAGTCACTTAGTTTTTACACAACAAAACAAATCATTTCTGATAGAACTGAAAGCGATATTCTTTGGGATACCAAGATAAAGCTACAACATCTTTAACTTATCTACATGAAAACTTAATTCCTCCAATCAAAGCAGAAACAAAAACAAAACAAAACAAGACTTTTTTCTTGATCATTATTAATGCAGTACAAGTAGAAAAAAGGTAATCCTTTTTATGAATGTATAATAGAGTACATAGGCTGAAAATTGATTTGACTGGGTGTCAAATAATTTTCACAGATTTAAAATACTTTTTAAAAAAATTTATGCACTTACTAGAAAGAACCAAGAAGTTTTGTTCAAAATCTCCTTTTAGAAAACACACAGGCACACACACGCACAAGTAATCAGCCTAGATCACTACAGTTAATCATTCCAGTACAACACTAAAGGACATCAAAAGAATATCAAAAGAAAAAAGCTGTCTTATTGGATGATTTTGCCCCCTGATTTATGGCTTACATTCAAGAGCTGTATTTTGATCAATTGCCACATTTGACTCAAACCAAAATATTTTCAGTCCAAAGGATTTCAGCAAACTGAGGTGATAATGGAACAACTGTGAAAATTTGGGGTTTAAAAATTTTTTTTTAACACTCTATTTAGATAGATTTAGGATATTATATAAATTAGAATAATTTATACAAATCTCATTGACTTTGACTATTTGCATGAACATGGAACAATTAACTGTATTTTATTTTATTTTATTTTTAACTTTTTATTATAAAGATGTGGGGTACATTTCAGGGTTAGATATATAAACATTGGTCATGCAGGTACCCTTGTTGATGAGGTATGCCCCTCCCTCCCCTAGCAGTTTCCCTCAACTGCCAATCCTAACCCCTCCCCTGACAGTTCCCCACTACTGTCAATCACTTTCTCACAGCATTACAATTCTCCAAGGTCCATTTATGAATGAGAAAATATGGAACTCTGTTCTTTGTTTCTGTGCTAAATCACTGAGTATGATTGACTCCAAATTCATCCAAGTTGCTGCAAAGTCCATATATTTGCCTTTTTTATGGCTGCATAATATTCCATTGTGTATAGTACCACATTTTTGTAAGACCAGGACAGCTTCGATGGGCAACACGGTTGGTTCTATGTTTTTGCTGTTGTGAATAGAGCTGCAACAACATATGTGTGCAGGTATATTTTTTGTTGAATGATTTGAGTTCCTCCAGGTATATTCTCAATAGGGAAATTGCTGGGTCATATGGAAGGTCAATTTCTAGTTATTTCAGGAATCACCACACTGTCTTCCAAAGAGGTTGCACTAGTTTTCATTCCCACCAGCAGGGTAGAAGCATTCTTTTTTCTCCTCATCCTCGCCAGCATCTGTTGTTTGTTTTATTAATGATGGCCATTCTTACAGGGGTTAGGTAGTATCTCAATGTGGTTTTGATTTGCATTTCTCTGATGATCAGTGAGGCTGAGCACTTTTTCATGTATCTGTTGGCTGTCCATATATCTTCATTTGAGAAGTGTCTATTCATGTCTTTTGCCCACTTCTTAAAGGGCAGCCTTTTTTTTCCTTTCAGTGCATTTGAGTTCCTTGTAGATCCTAGATGTTAGGCCTTTGTCAGATAAACATTTGGCACATATTTTTTCCCATTCTTTGGGCTGTCTCCCTGTTCTCTTGATGGTTTTGTTTGCTTTGCAGAAGCTCTTTAATTTGATGAGGTCCCACTTGTCTATCTTATTTCTTAAGGTATTGGCCTTTAGGGTTCTGATTAGGAATTGGTTCCCAGTTCCAATTTCCATAAGGGTATCTCCTGCACTTTCTAAGATTCTTATTGTTTGAGGTTTTATGTTTAGGTCTTTGATCCATTTAGAGTTAATTTTTGTGTATGGTGATAAGTAGGGGTCCTGTTTCAATCTTCTGCATGTGGTCAGCCAGTTTTCCCAGCACCATTTACTGAATAGGTTCTCCTCTCTCCAGTGGTGGTTGTGGGAGGCTTTGTCAAAGATGAGTTGGTTGAAGAATTGAGGCTTTGCTTCCAGAATCTCTCTCCTGTTCCATTGGTCTATGTGCCTATTCTTGTACCAATACCAGGCTGTTTTGATTACTGTAGCCTTATAGAAAAGTTTGAAGTCTGGAAGTGTAATACCTACTGTTTTGTTTCTTTTGCTAAGGATTGTTTTGGCTATTCGTGGTCATTGATGTTCCCATATTAATTTCTCTTTTTTTTTTTTTTTTGAGTTGGAGTCTTACTCTGTCGCCCAGACTGGAGTGCAGTGGCTGCTCCCAGCCACCACAGCCTCGACCTGCTGGACTCTGACAATACTTCCGCCTCAGTCTTCCAAGTACCTGGAACTACAGGCACATGC
>CAUYQG010034196.1:0-13798 GCA_963574415.1 Tarsius wallacei | reverse complement strand
ATGACAAAAATCATTATTTTCTAGCAAACTGTAGTAAGTGTTGTGAAACAAAAGAACAGATTGCTATAATACTGAGAGGAGGCAGAAACAACATACTTGTATATGATCATCAGGGGACACCTCTCTGAAGAGGTAACATGGAAGCTGAAATATAAAGGATGAAAAGAAATAAATTATAAAAGAGTTTTCAAGCAAACGGAACAGCATTTGCAAAGTTCCCAAGGAAGGAAAGAAATTGGCATGGGCAAGAAGTCAGAATGAGTTCAGTATAACTGGAAGCAGTGTGTGGCATGGAAAGCAATAAAATATGAAGTCAGAGAGACACTGATCATACAAGGCACAAGAAGGCCAAAATGAGAAGTTTGTTTTATTTTTAGCATAAATCCAAAGTAGATGCTTAGCACAGTGCTTAGCTCATAGTGGATGACTAAAACATTTATCAAATCTATAAATAAGAGAGTCATTATGTAGTGATGTGATGTGTCAGGAAAGACTGAAAAACTCAAAGCATAGAAGAGATGTGAGCATATTTGTAGGCAAAGGATAAGGATTCAATTGCAAGATAATGCTTCGAGGTACAGGAAGTAATGCTTAGAATTAATAAGGTTTGGAAGGAGTAGGATGGTACTTGCAGATAGATCAGCCTTGGAAACGAAGAAGGACAAATCCTCTACTGAAATAGTTCTTTTCAACAAATATTCATTAAACATTTACCCAGTGGTGTGCTGGAGTGAGCCAGCTCCTACTAACTTGTACTCATTTAGTATTTATTTTTATAATTCCACATTCAGTGACAATATGTTATTAGCTTGAAGTTGACCACTGTGGGAGTATTAACACTACAGGTATCAGTACATACTACAAATAGGGACAAATAAGTTTTTTTATTTTAATTCACCAACATATCACTGTACTTACTTCATACCAGGCTCTGGGATAACATTTATTGGCTGTGATTCATTGAGTGCTTTTTATTCTGAGCATTATACACGAAGTGATTTTTTATCTATTATGCCATTGATTGCTTAAAATTGTCCTGTTAGTCAGGTAATGTCATGATTCGACATTTTATATGTGAGGAAACTGAGCTATCGGGCTTCTAAGTAACAGAACAGGGCATTGACACTGGTCTAAGTCAAATTCTACTTTCATGTTAATACTTACAATCCTAAATCTATAGATTCTATCACAGCTCACAATTTGTAAAGTTCTATAATAGAAGTGTGCATAGAATGTAACAATGAGGGGCATTTCGTTCAACCAAAATTGGTCTGGGAAACATGGGCAATGTCAGCATAATGGAAGGAGCATCAAAATCAGACTCGAATTATCAGAGAAGGTTTTCTTGAAGAAGTAACATGTGAAGTGAGTCTTAGAAACCACTTGTATACCTAATCTTGAATTGTACCCCACATTTTTAAAATAATAAAAAATAAAGACAAGAATGTATTAAAGTTGGGGAGAATGGGAAGGAATTCTAGGAATAAAAAAGAGAAAGATGGGGCAGGGAAACCACAAGATTTCAAAAATCACGAGAGTTTTTTGTGAGACTGAAGAGAGTGAAAGGAACTAGGATATGAAAGTCTGTAAGCCATGCTAAAGATTTCCAACTTTATCCTGTCATCAGTAGTAAATCTCTGAAAGATTATATGCAAAGTGATTATATTTGACATTTAGATAGATATATATGACAGACAGTAGAAAAACTTTTCATTCATTCATAAATACTAAGTGCCTCATATGTGCCTGACACATTGTTAACATCTGGGGACAAAATGATGAGCAAAACCGGCATGGTCTCTACCATTAAGGATCTTACAATTCAGTAGAGAGAAACTATTATTTAAATGGTCAAACAAATAGGCTTACAATTACAACTTTTGGCAAGAGCTATGGAAGAATAATAAGACAAGAGCACATTGAACAGAGGCTGCTTTCCTACTGTCTGAAGTCAGGAAAATAAACTTTCCTAAGACTTTCCTAAGGAAGTAAACTTTGAACTGATGTAGAAAGTGTTAACTCGGTGAGGAGAAACAAAAGCACATTTTAAGCAAGAAGGACAGCATATGTGAAGGCCCTGGGATTAAAAAGAATACACTCAAGATACTAAAAGGAAGGCCTAGGTAGAAAGAGCATTGAATGAAATGGAGCATAGTGTGAGATGAGGCTGGAAAACTAGAAAGCCAGGCTGATTATGGCCTCTGTGTTATGGGAGGGAGTTTAAGGGTGATTCTAAAAGCAACAGGAAGCCATTGGCTTAAGATATACTCAAGTATATCTTCAGAATCAATCATGGGACTTGCTGATGGCAGGCAGTGTCCCAACCTCACTCCTACTCTTGTCCTAACAACCTAGCCACTAGCATAGATATACATGTAGACTCATGGCATAGCAAAAAATATTTTTCTCCAGAGTGGAATTTCTGTGTGTACCAGATGTGGTTCCTTTCTACCATCTGAGGCAGGTCTGTACTCTAAGCCTAATTTCTCACTGAGGGCAAGTAGAGCCTTTCCTAAAAATTAGAGGCAGGGATAGGGAGAAAGAGGACAGGGAAGCACTAGATGACTTATAGGTGCTAGAAAGAAGATACAGGACATGTAAAAATGAACCTCACACACTTCACCATCTTGTCAAGAGCCAGCTCTGACTTTGGAGGGTCTGTACATCTAAATCACATTTGGCCAAAGTTCATCATACCAGGCATCCAAAGTACCCTGGGAATGCTTTACCTCATCAATTTTCCTGGAAATATCTATCACAATTTGTTCTCCTGGGAGTTTAGAAAGAGTAAAGAGAGGACAGAGGCTGTAGTAATGCATTCAGGGTACGAGTGGCACAGGTTCCCATGTTGGCACTGACAGAAAAGCCACTGCTCATGTATTGGGTACACTAGTTAAAGAGTGCTTCAGATACAGCAGAAAACAGTACTTGATGTCTGTTCAAAAAACACTTTCAGAGAAACCTGGCAATGGGTGAAAGAGAATTTGAAGCACCAATGAGGGGCCTAGCCTATTTAGATTTTGTTGTTGTTCAAACGTGTGCAAGGCTGAGTTTTATTTTTTCTCTTTTAAATTTCCAGAAGTGAAGTTTATTTCTTGGTTTTCTTCAAAGTTTTTGAGAAGATTTGATAACTGGAAAAGAATTGATTTCTTTCTTTGAGAGATTCTATGCCTATCCTAATAGTCACCTAAATAAGCTGTTTGTCCGTCTAAGGGTTCTAATACCTCAGAAAGGCCACTGGAAAGGAGGAGGCTGAAAAAAAATCACCAGATCATAACATAAACACTTTAATACACTCTTATTGGAAGTTAAAATTACAACAATCCATCTGGAGGATGATTTATAACAAAAGCATTAAAGGTGTTCATACACTAGCACCCAGTTATTAGTACTGCTCTTAGATACGGGCTAAGAGGGAATCCTGCCTTGAACTGCACACCGCTTGGAGCCCTCTGCTTTGGAGTACCTTGCTTAAAATTGTCAAAAGCCCCATCTAGTGCTCTCTGAGTCCATTCAGACTACTATAAAAAATTATAATAATCCTGGTGACTCAAAAAACAAATGTTTTATTCTCGTAGGTTAAACGTGAAGGTTCAGAACTCCAAGTTTAAGGTGTTGGCAGATCTGGTGTCTGGGGAGGGCCTATTTCCTGGCTTGCAAATGGCTGTCTTCTCATTGTAACCATAAATGGCAGAGAGCAGAGAAAGAAAGAAGCTCTCTCTTGTCTTCTTTTATAAAGACATAAATCCCATCAGTTGGGTTCCACCATTATGAATTAATTATCTACCATAGACTCCTTGACAAAATACCATCACATTGGATATTAGAATTTTTTTCTGAAGCTAATTTTTAAAGCAATTTTGAAAACACAATACATTTTTATTTATTCTCACTATTCTGTATGAATTTGAGGAGGATACAAACATTCAGTCCATAGCAAGTATATAAAAATGAATGGAGCAGCAATGCCATCTAAGCAGAGGGTCTCAGGCTCAGACTAGTGTCATATATACCCAGGACTCAAGAACCCTATCTCAAAATGTTTCTTTTAAAAAAAAAATTATTTTGAAGATGTGATGTACAGTTCAGGGTTAGGTATACAAATGTTCATTATGCAGGTACCCTTGTTGATAAGGTGTACCCTCCTCCCCTGGCAGTTTCCCACTACTGACAATCCCTCTCTTATAGTATTATGATAATTGTTCAAGGTCTGGTTGTGAGTGAGAACATGTGGTACTCGGTTCTTTGTTTCTGTGATCGATCACTCAGTATTATAGACTCTAAGTCCATTCAAGTTGATGTGAAGCTCATAATTTTGCCCTTCTTTATGGCTGCATAATATGGCAGTTGAACTGGCAACCAATTCCTTATCAAAACCCCAAGTCCCCATGCCATATGAAATAAGATTAACAAGTGGGACCTCATCAAACTGACAAGCTTCTGCAAAGCCAAATAAACCATCAAGAGAGAGGGGAGACAGCCCACAGAATGGGAAAAAAATATTTGCCAACTGTATATCTGACAAAGTCTTAACATCTAGGATCTACAAGGAACTCAGACGTGCTGAAAAGAAAACAACAAATAGCCCCATTAAAAAGTGGGCAAACATATGAATAGGCACTTCTCAAAAGAAGACAAATGAACAGCCAACAGATACATGAAAAAATGATCAGTTTCACAAGTCATCAAATAAATGCAAATTAAAACCACACTGAGATACCACCTAACTCCAATCAGGATGACCATTATCAATAACTCAAATAACAACAGATGCTGGAGAGGATGTGAGGAAAAGGGATCACTTCTACACTTTTGGTGAGAGTGCAAACTAGTACAACCTCTGTGGAAAAGTGTGGCGATTCCAAATTTTGCAAGTCTTCTTCTAACTTCTGAAATAAATTAGATTGGTAGTGCCATCTGCGCAGTGTACTTCAAGTCTAGACCAAAACATGAACAGACCCTGGTCTCTGCTTTCCCTTTCAGGACACACTCTGACTCTATTCACATACAAGATTGACCAGATATCCCAAGGAACTCCAGAATGTCTGACTATGAGGGCTCCAAAAAGTGGATACACTAATGGGGTTGTATCAGGACCCCAGGACCAGGCCCTAGTCTAGGAGGTCAGCCTCATGAGTAGGCCCTCTGGTTACCATAGTATTTTTTGTTTTGTGGGAAAGAATGACATTGGGACACCACCGTGGTGACATGAAGATTTTGGGTCACACTTACTCATGTCAGATATAAGATGAGCTCATGGCTGTGGACTACTGAAAGTCCATATATTTGTCATTCTTTATGGCTGCAGAATATTCCATTGTGTATATATCTACATTTTTTTTATCCAGTCCAGCTTCTGTGGGCAACATGGTTGGTTCCATGTTTTTGCTATTGTGAATAGAGCTGCAACAAACATACGTGTGCAGGTATCTTCTACAACCACACTACTTTAGCTTCTTATTGTCATTCCTTAACGAATGCATTATCTTTCTGTTCTCAACTCTAATCTCAAATACCTGGAATTTTGCAAGGGTAGTTTTTGCAAAGTACTGCACAATAATCTTCGGTGGTTTTGAATTGGGTGCTTACTTTAATCTACAAATAGAAATATACTCAAGACTGAGAAATATTTAAAATCATTTAGTCCTGAGGGCCTCCTTCTCATCTCTTAGGTCTCATTCTCGAAGTGACCTTCCCTCACTGTCTTATATGAAGTAGTCATGCATCCCCTTTTCTCTTTTTGTTCCCGTTCCTTGCTCCTTCCTTCCTTCCATCTCATATTTTAATTATCAGAAGTTATCACAATTTATAAATATCTTGCTATGTCACACTTCCAGTGGGGCCTCCAGAATGTTAGGCCAGGCCCACAGGAAGTGTCTGGTGTGCGATCTGATGCCACATGAGAGATGCAAAGAATTGCACAGAAGTTAGATTAGAAAATATACTTTATTTAAAAGTAAATTAGAGAGAAAGAGGAGCTTCACCTCCCCAAAGTAGGGGAGAGAGCCAAACCTTAAGAAAACATGGCCTGGCCATAGTTAAAAGAGCACATGGCCACACCATAGCTTAGCAAGGCAATGGTGGCAGGATGCTCATGATTGAGTCCTTTTAATCCTTCCCTTTGATGGGGTAAGGCCATTAAGGTGATTGGGTGGTGGTTTGCTTCACGTCATCATGAAGGGACAGGTAAGCACAGGAATTGATGTCAAGAGATGGATAGCAGAAGGTGGGTGGGTTAGTCATATTATTGCTGCCATGGTGGTGGGCTAAATGGGAGGAGGAAAGGGAAGGGATTTTTTCTGCAAGAGGCCTGTCAGACATTTCCAATCCACAAGCACCTTAGCAAGAAGGTGGTCTTATCATTTCTATGGCTTCAGCCTGCTAAGGGGTGACCTTTGACCTTCTGCCTTCTACAAGGTACCTGAAAGTTTCCTAGAGATTATTATGCTAAAGTATGAATTGAAAGGTTGGGCTGTCCTTGTCTTACATCTGATGGAGATTTGCTGAGGGGGTAGGGTAGGCTGCCAGCTTGACCTGCAGTAAAATGTCTGAACACTTTCTAAAACCTGGCTATTGGAAACTTATCTATGTCTAACCTGTGCTAGATTCAAAGCGTGTCAGTCTAAGCAAAAATGGCCATGCTGAGGCAAAATGTGAACTAAGTTTATTCTACATTTCTTGGAGTTCCTCCTTTCATATCTATACTTTATTATCTTAATAATTTATTTTCTGTTCTCTCCTACTAGTTTATATCAGACAACTATGTCTTATTTTTTACCAATGTGCCACCAGTATCAGGCCCAATACCTGGCTTAAACAATGATTTAATGAAGTCTGTTGGTTTCTATCACTATCATTTCTATAACATGCAATACGGTTCATGTCACTTATTTAACAACAGTTAAGAGGCCACTTTATATCACGCACTGTGTTAGATACTAGGGATACATAGATGAAAATAGTGTCCTGCTCTCAAAATATTTACAAGCTAGTGGATGTGTATCACAGTTATGTAATAAGTGCTTTAAATAAAGTTTATACAAAGTGCTATTAGAGTACATAAAGCACACATTTAGCTTCATGGAAACAAACAAAGTTTTCATGGAGGAAATAGTATGATACAAGAAAATGTTTCCCAAGATGTCGCACATGTACCACTGGGGGTAAGTGGGCACATTTTACATGATACACAAACATTTCTCTGGGCTTATTGCTAGAACCTGAGGAGGCTCTAGAAATCTGCATTGAGTCTCTTGTTCAGCAATTTTTGTTTTACATATATGGTAGAAAAATAAACTTTTCTTTCTAAATACATTTGTGACAAGATGTTAAAACTGAAATTGCTATGATCCAGTTTTGGTTGAGTCCTCAGAAACTAAGACATAAATAACAAGTATCAAACCATCCCTTAAGGATTGTAAAGTAAGTATGAATGACACAGAGGACATGGCTGGAAATCTGTTTTAAAACCTTTGTCTTCACATTCTATCTCCAGCATATAAAATAGTTAAAGGTGAAGAGACCTGAAGAAATAATTTTTTTGGAGAAAGTTGTTGGAGGGCTATGGAATTTTTTTTTTCTTCCACACCAGGTTTTACAAGAGGAGCTTTAAAATACCATTCAAAGAGTTTGATGTGTGTCTCTTAGAGTTTGGAGGGCTCAAAAAACTAGTGTCTGATTAACACCTAAAAAGTCAGTAGGTTAAAGCTGGACCAAATTCACCTGTGAAGGTAGTGTAGAGAATGCACTGGGAGCAAACTATGCTATCACATATGGTAGAACAAAGGTATGAGTTTCAAGTTCGTTGGGCCAGATAGGAACCCTGAAGGTAAGAGGTGAGCGGAGTTATTTTGCAAGGGGATCCATTTCAAGGGAGCAGCACTTTGAGGGGCTTCTCCAAGGAATCCACGAAAGCACTGCATAAGATATTGAGTTAATTTTAAACATCTGATAAGTCCAGAGAAAATCAACATCACATCACAATGCTACCAGTGAAGGTTCAAACCTGAGACAAGTTAGAGCTGGTAGGTAGGGGGAGTTTAAGTAAAGGTTATAGTTTAGACCATTCAAAAGGCTGGAAAATTTAAATGGCTGAGATTGTGAGTCTGATTTGTGATTAAAGGTGTCCAGATAGATATCTTTTTATTAGGCAAGACTAACCAAAAAAGATCTGATTAAAGGGTCAAGGTAAAATATAATTCATAAAATAGATTTAAAGGAACAATAAGAGTTTTAAAATAATAGGGTTTCTTCTACTTGTACTTTATAAATGTCTACTTGTTCAATGTAGTGATTGAACATTGATTTAAGTTTTAAAACAAAGGCTATTTAAATAAGAAAAAATCAGGAAATAATTAGTACAGGTAGTGCACACATACAATAAAAATTAAGAAGGCAAAATGTGAATAATTGATATTTGGGAAACACTGGGGTACTGCAAAGAGCACTGCACATGGAGTCAGACAGCCCTAGGTTAGAATGCCAACTCCACAGTATATGACTTGTCTTTTAGGTTTCATTTAGAAAGTTTACATTGACAAAACTGAGGAGGATATATACATGATGGGAGGTCTGTTAGGAGACATTACAAAAGTCCAAAAAAGAAATAATGAATGTCTCAATTAGGTAGTTGTGTACTGGAAATAAGGGAACCCTTAGATGAGCTTATAATATCTGGTGGCTGACTATAAGCAGAGGTGAAGTAGAGGAAGGAATCAAAGATTATTCTCCCAGAACTAGCATGTTCCACCTTACGTAACATATATTTGTGTATTTGACTTTGACTACTCCCCCAAATAAATGCTTAACTGCTTGATGACAGAATTGTCTCCCTTGTCTTTTCTGTGCTCTGCATTAGTCAAGGATAGATATTTCTTGACCTTATTATTATTTTATTGGTACAAAATACTTTTACATATTTACAGGGTATATATGATATTTTGATACATGCATACAAGGTATAATGATCAAATCAGGCTTTTTAGGATAGCCATAACCTCAAACATTTATTTTTTTGTGTTGGTAACATTTCAGATTTCCTTTTCTAGCTATTTTGAAATATACAATAAATTATTGTTAACTATAGTCACCCTACTGTGCTATTGAACACTAGAACTTATTCATTCTATTAAACTGCATGTTTGTACCCACTAACCAAACTCTTTTCATCCCCACCCCTCACTCTTCCCAATTTCATCCCCATCCCTTCACTCTTATCCAAATTCCATATCTTGGATTGCAAATAGTGCTGCAATAGATATGAGGATCCAAGTATTTTTTTGATACACCGATTCCTTTTGCTTTCGATAAATATCCAATAGTAGAATTGCTGGATCATATGGTAGTTCTATTTTTAGTTTTTTGAGGAACCTCCATAGTGTGTTTCATAGTGACTGTACACATTTACATTTCCACCAACAGCATATAATTGTTCCCTTTTCTCTACATCCTCACCAGCTTCTATTATCTTTTATCTTTTTTATAATAGCCATTCCAACTGGGGTGAGGTGATAGGTCAATATGGTTTTGATTTGCATTTCCTTGATGATTAGTGATATTGAGCACTTTTTAAATATACCTCTTGGCCATTTGTATGTCTTCTTTTGGGAAACGTCTGCCCAGGTCCTTTGCCCACTTTTTAATGGGATTATTATTTTTCCTGTTGAATATTTGAGTTCCTTGTATTTTTTGGATATTAGTCCCTTGCCAGATGAATAGTTTGAAAATATATTTTTTGCATTCCACAAGTTGTCGCTTCTCACCATTGTTTTATTTGCAGTACAAAAGTTTTTAGTTTAATATAGATTCATAAGTAAAGAAAATTGAAATTCTTGGGCCTATTTATACCTCCATTCTTGAAACTTATTGGAAAGGAAGTGATGTTTACCAGGGTACCAAGACTGTAGGAGGGGCTGAAATTCTTAAAGTATGTTAAAAAGGCTAAAGAAGTGGATGCTTTCTCCTAGGACAGACAACATTCTGTTGTTTTCATTTTTATTCCTTTCAAAATAATAATCTTCACAGACAACTGTTGCTAATTTAAAAATGAAAACAGAACGTGAACATTCTGACTGGATAGTATTATGCTAATGTTTTTTTTAAATATTTAGACATAGCATATTATAGTAATTTTCATTTATTTTTATTTTTTAATGTTTTATTTTATCTCATTTAAAAAGTTGACAAATAAAATTATATATATTATGTAAAACATTGTTTTGAGATATATGTGTATCTATATATACATATATATATGTATACACACACACACGTAGTGAAATGGTGAGAAATCTTTCCATTCACTAAAATATCTTTTAGTTATGGGTCACATTTTTCTGCTCCTTTAAAAACCTAGTAAATTTGAATTAGTATTGGACATTATAAAGTTTACAATGTTCAGTGTAGAAATTTGTTTCTCCCTTTCTTTTTCTTTTTTCTGTTTTTCTTTTTTTTTGAGTGGGAGTCTCACTCTGTCACCCAGGCTGGAGGGCAGTGACATGCTCCTGGCCACCACAGTCTCAACCTGCTGAAGTAGCTGGATCTACAGGCGTGTGCCACCATGTCAGGTTGATTTTTTTATTTATTGTAGAGATGAGGTCGTGCCAAGTTGCCCAGGATGGTCTCGAACCCGTGGACTCAGGCAATCCTTTCACCTCGGCCTCCCAAAGTGCTGGGATTACAGGCGTGAGCCACTGTGCCCAGCCAGTTGCTCCCTTTCTTTAAAAAGTATCGAGCTTTATTTTCTAGAAGGTAATTAAGGTAATTACAGATTAGTTTTGTATTGTTGAAGCTAGTGTTTAAGCATTTTAAAAATATTTGACATTTCTAAAATTATTTCCATTCAAGGTTTAATTGGCTAATCTAGTAAAGCATAACTCTTATGGGGTCTCGATTAAATCACTGAGACTTCCTGTTCTGGTTATTCAGAATTCACACTTCTCCCAGTCCTGTGTGAGTTATAAGAATTATTCAGCCTAATTGTTCCTGATAATTCCTTGCCGAGCTTCATAAAGTTTCATTCTACACTATTCAGCAGCAAGTAGACAGATCATGGGATTGCTATGTTATCTTTCTGGGGATCCTTCTCTGTATATCTCACTTATTTTCTGAATTTTGTTCTGAAAATTCTAGCTGCTTCAACCTCCCTGGACACAATTTTTTGTCTCCTTAACTCAGTGAGACTGCTCTGCTTCTCTTGGGATGCCCCTCACTGAAGAACAGTTTGGAAAGTACCTTCAGGCAGAAAGTTGGTATGATCTTAGGTCTCACCCTCTTTTTTTCCCTCTTGCCAGGGATCACAGTCCTGTGTGACTTTTGTCCAGTGTTTGAAAACAGTTGCTCCATTTTTGTTACCATTTTTTCTAGTTATTTATGGTGAGTTGGTATGTTCAGTTTATGTTCTTTCATTATTGCCAAGAACAGAAGGAAAAAAATCATACTCTGAAGTCAGACAAACCAAGGTTCAAATCTCTCTCTCATCTCTTTTCTTGTTATAAGCTGAGCAACCTTGGACAAGTCACTGAACATCTATGAATCAGTTTGCTCATATGTGAAATGAGGAAAATAACAGTAGCTACTCTATATAATTAAACGAGAGTGGATATAAATAATCTGATATACAATATACAGTAAGCACTTGATAATGGGTAGCTATTATTATTATAATTAGCTCTGGTAGGGAGCCAGTGTAGGATTAGTCACTGCAAGTATTCCAATTTCCAACTGGATTCCTCATTCATAAAATCCTTGTGAGTCATCCTTTGCCAGTTCTGTAAGTCAGTATGAGCTTAGGAATCACAATTCACTTAAACTTCAGTCAAAAGTTGTGCTTCCCCAACTGTGGGAAATATTCAGTGTTCTTAGAAACATCTTATATTGATTAAAGCAAACACTTTGCAAGAAAATCTTTCTTTCTTTCTTTGTTTTTTTTGAGTTGGAATCTCACACTGTCTCCCAGGTTGGAGTGCAGTGACATGCTCACGACACACCACAGCCTTGACCATCTGCCTCAGCCTCCTGAGTAAATGGAACTACAGGTGTGTGCCCCCATGTCTGGATTTTTTATTTTATTTTTTGAGAGCGAGGCCTTGCTATGTTGTCCAGACTGGTCTCGAACTTTTAGACTCAAGTGATCCTCCCACCTCTGCCTCCCAAAGTGTTAGGATTACAGGCATCAGTCACTTCATGTAAGGAAATCTTTTGGGGACCATGAAAGACAGTGTTTGCCAGGCAGTTAAAGATATATAGAGAAGGACTTCTTAATCTGGGCAATTTGTTGGTTAAGATCCTTCACAAATGTAAGGGGAAGTCTGACATTACTTGTCTGGCATATCCTAAGGAACCCTTAGAGAGCTGAAGAAAGACAGTGGCAATAAACTTGAACAGTACTAGGACCAGTGAGAAAGTCATCATAATCATTAAATGTTTCTTGCATGGACAATTTATTTATTTTATTTTATTGTTTTGAGTTGGAGTCTCACTCTGTCGCCCAGACTGGAGTGCAGTGGCACGCTACCGGCCACCCCATCCTCGACATGCTGGGTTCTGGTGATCCTTCTGCCTCAGCCTTCCAAGTAGCCAGAACTACAGGCGAGCGCTACCATGCCCGGCTAATTTTTTATTTATTGTAGAGATGAGCTCTCGCCAAGTTGCCTGGGTGGGTCTTGAACCCACGGACTCAGGCAATCCACTCGCCTCAGCTTCCCAAATCGCTGGGATTACAGGCTGAGCCACGGAGCCCAGCCTGCACGGACAATTTAGAGGTTATCATAATCTTATCAGAAGTAAATAGAAATTAATTTCATGGCAAATGCAATCATTCAATTTGGGATATAACGTACTAATATTATTCTGAAAAGAAAATCCAGGAATCTTCTAATTTCTGCTTTGATTTTAGTGTTGACCAAGTAGCTGTTCAGCATCATGCTGTTTAGTGTCCATGTCTTTATGGGCTGTGGGGAAATTTGTTGGTGTTGATATTTATTTTTATTTCACTGTGGTCGAAGAAGGTACATGGCAATATTCCAACCTTATGGAATGTGTTTATGCTTGATTTATGGCCAAGGATGTGAACAATCTTGGAGTATGTTCCATGTGGTGATGAGTAAAATGTATATTCTGTGGTCGTTGGGTGGAATAATCTGTAGGTATCTATTAAACCCATTTGGCTGAGTGTCAAGTTTGGGTTCTGGATCTCCTTGTTGATTTTTTGCCTTGATTATCTATCTATGGTTGTTAGTGGGGTATTCAAGTCCCCTGCTATAATTGTGTTAGAGTCAGTATCTTTTAAAAATTTACTTAGCAATTGGTTTATAAATGCTGGTGCTCCTGTGTTGGGTGCACATATGTTTAAGATGGATATTTCTTGTTGATGGATTGAACCTTTTATCATTATGTAGTGTCCTTTTGTATCTTTTTAAATTTTTGATAGCTTAAAGGTTGTTTTGTCTGACATTAAGATCACGACTCCTGCCTTCTTTTGTGATCCATTTGCCTGGAAATACATTATCCATCCTTTATTTTTATTTTATTTTTTTTTATTATGGTATTGTGGAGTACAGTTAGGGGTCAGGCATACAAAAATGCTTCGTTCAGGCACCCTTGATGATAAGAGGTGTCTCCCATCCCCAGAAAGATATTTACCACCATTAATCCCATCGCCCTCACCCTACCCCACCCCCATAGTTTCCCACCACTGTCAGTCATTTTCTTGTAGTAATACGTTGGATGATCAAGGTCTACTATATGAGTGAGAACATGTGATACTTAGTTTTTTGTTTCTGTGAGAGGTCACTCAGTA